>PVKA01013661.1:0-54427 GCA_004027165.1 Ctenomys sociabilis | reverse complement strand
TATATTAAACTGATAAATAATCATGATACTCTAAAATGTAATTTGCTACACTTGTTGCTCATAGGTGATAGGATGGAGAGATCATATTTGTTTTGAGTGAATATTTATCATAATGATTAAACATTAAAATTTTATTTTCACATACAACAAAAAAAGTATAATTCATTTGTTTCTACAAGTGTTCCTTAATTTTGGTACAGCATATAAAACATCATGTATGGTAAACTCAGAGTGGGTTTAACCCAAGCATTTGAGATCTTGATCAGTACTTTTACTTGATATGAATGATATACTGATGAAAGGTGTTTTATTATGGGACCTAACCTATGATTTGCTTTGGAAAATTCACACAAATCTTATAATCATTTATTTTATGTGTAAAATGAGTAGAATTATTTATATGCTTAGAGCAAAATATCTCAGAAACTAAAACACTGTTGCTAATTATAACAATAGAATTCCATTTAGAAACAAGAGCTTGAAACTGCCAGATATTTCACAAGCACTGCAAAGTCTGTCCTTAGGAAATGTGCCTTTCTCCCTGTAAATGTAGTGTTGTGCACCAATATGTCATGCTCCATTAGGTATCAAGTCCCATACTCATAAAATGAAAATGCTCAATAACTGGGCTCAGATAAATGTTTAAGACATAAATCAAGTTACTAAAGAAAAGAATTGAATTGGGAACTTTATGACTCCTCTTCTCAGCCTAGCATAACAACCACATATTGCTTCATTTGTATGAGCTATTCTTTGTTGTTTCATGGTTTCCTTGGCCTCTGCAATGCATTCTTTCAGTGTATTCAGTGTAAATTGCCCAGTTTGGATATCTCCAAAATGTCGAACTTTTTTTTTTGTGGTACCGGAGATTGAACTCAGGACCTTGTACTTGCCAGGCAAGTGCTTATTCTACTGAGTTATCTTCCCAGCCCCATAAAACCTCAAACTATTTATTTTCTTAAGAAGATATCTAGTACTGATCTCCATTTCTTGGCAGAAAATGGTCTTCTCTTGCCCACTGTGGCACTACTGCAAATCTCTGAGGGAGGCTGGCTACAGAGGATGGACAGAAAATTTAATGATGTGCTTGAAATGGATATGTGTCCATTCAGACTTCATTCCATAGGCTCTCAAGCCACCAGGAAAGCTTCTCTTCAGAACAAAGTAGCTTTCCTTACCTTGAGAAAAGGAAACAATTGCAAAACCTGAAATTTTGAAGAATTTTCAAAAATAGATACCCATTGTCTTACACATCAAAAAAGAAAAAGTTCATAGGATTTTCATTGCTATACAATGTAAGTAATTACCAGTTACTAAGAAACCAGAATAAAATACTATTAAGGAGGAGCCCTTGAGTTAGCTAATTATTTTTAGGAAAATCTTAGGGCATCAAATGATAAAACATTTGTATCTGTAAAGCTTTTTCATTCCATATAAGGAAGACAAATTTTATTATCATATCTTGCAATATACGGGCACCCTTAGAAAAATTTGTCAATGCTTTAATCAGATCAAGCAGGTAGTCATCACCACATGACAATGACAACATATGTGAAATCATCCATTTATTTATGGATGATCCATTTTATTTGGATCAGCAGTTTGTTACTGAGAATAAGCAAGCTACCGGTGCTGAAATCTTAGAGAAAGGGCTGACATAAAGTGAGTGTACTAGCCGGGCGTGGTGGCGCATGCTTGTAATCCCAGCACTCGGGAGGCTGAGGCAGGAGGATTGTTGTGAGTTTGAGACCAGCCTGAGCTACAAAGTGAGCTTAAAGCCAGCCTGAACTGCATAGTGAGACCCTGTCTCAAAAAAAAAAAAAAAAAAAAAAATCCCCAGACCTTTGTACTTTAAAAAAAAAATAAATAAAATAAAGTGAGTGTACCATACAGCCCAGCTATCATTTTTTTTGAAAAATACATTGATATCAGTGTGAAAGGAAAGCTTTGCTTAGAGCTTCAGATGTATATTTTTGTGTACACATGTTCATATATGAGAGGAAGGAACACAATAAAAAAGTATGAAATCTGCTATCTGTAATTTAGCATCGTGTTCTCTTTTACAATGTTTTTGTTTATTTATTTATTTATTTGTTTGTTTGTTTGTTTGGTACAGGGTCAAGCTGCTCAGCTCAGACTTGTAGTGATCCTCCTGTCTCAGCCTCCCCAGAACTGGGATTACAGGTCTGTGCCACCATACCCATTTTGCTGGCAGCTCAGAGTGGTGACAGCATGGCATGTGGGTACCAGGGATCAAACCTGGTCTTTGTGCTTGCCAGGCACTTAGACCACTGAGCTATGTCCCTGTCCTGCATCCTGTTCTCTTAAGAATTTGTTCCAAGATCTTACCTGAGTCATGTATGTTACATTTATGAACAAACCTTTGAAAACTAAGAGTGAGGGTGTTCACTGTTTATCTTCTTCATTTACAATGACCTGAATGACTTGCTATCACGTGACTCTATGATGCCAGTTGTCCCCTCTCTGAGTGTACTCTCTGTTGGTCAGATACTTGCAGCCAATAGTTTCCAGAGGTTAAATATGTTAATATCTTATGACAGAAGTATATTCATAATCGGAACTAAGAAGAGGAGCTTACTTATTGCATACATAATGTACATGGATGAAATAGTTTACAGGTGGCAGTAACTATAGCACAAACTACTTAACGTTCCTTAATGAATCTATAGTAGTTTTCTGTAAGTTTTAAAACTGTTGGTTTCTCCACAGCAAGTTCTTATGAGAGATACGTGATAAACTCATATTTTAAGGTAGAGAAACACAGGAAAAGAGAGATTATAGAACTAAAAATGTTTTAATTTTGAGGCAAAAGAAAACTAATTCATGATTTTGCTTAATTCAAAACTCAAAGTACACTTTAGAATCACTATGGGGTTCTAGTGACATTAAAACTTTTGAAAATTACTCATAGTTTGGTCTCACAACCAGAGGTTTGTCTTTCTCATTTTCATGTCTCAGACTTCATTTTTCATTTTAATAATTCAGGAAAATTCTAACTATCATTTGACTTGAAGGTTGCTGATATGTTCTAAAGCTTTCCCTTTAAACACAAGGGAACCAAAGTTCAGCAGGAGGTTTTCTGTTGTTCTGTAACTGTGTTTCACTGAGAGGAAAAACAGGTTCCTGCTTGGACTGCAGGATTCTTCTTCTGTTATTTTGTTTTTTCTAATTACTTTTACTTTGTAAAGAGAGTACAAATTAGAATTAAAACAGAAAACAGTACAAGTGACGTAGTATTTCACTTAAAGTGTTGTTTTCTAACCGGTTATTTATATTACCAGGTATACGCATGTAAAATTGGAAGAAGAAAGAAAAAAAAAAAGAAACTAATGTGTAATACATTAAGAAGAGAAAAAGTACAAACAATTGCAAAAAGGAGATTGAACCAATAAAAGCATTATCTGCTCCTTTCCATAGACCAGAAGAAATGCATGGTACGGTTGTCCAAACCATCCGGCCTGCATACCTAGATAAATCTCTTTGCCCCACTGCCTCTCCTGAGTTCCTCAGCTCAGTGACCCTTTCCTTTTGAACAGGTTCCTGCCCTTTTACACAGGTTCTTCCTCTTAGTCACTCAGTGACCCCCTAATTCAGAACCTGCTACCTATGTAGTGTTTAGTCTCATGCAGGAACCTTTCCAATCACCTATGTATAAATTTATTTAAGCTTCACAGCAACCCAGTAATGTGTGTATATATAATCTTATTTTCCAGTTCACAAATGAAGTACATGAGACCCAGAGATAATATCCTGTGGTTAGAGCTTGGTTTAAATGTAAAATATCTGGCTTCAGAGTGATTTCTCTCACTTATTCTATTTCTGCCATTTTTTTGGCATGTTACAATTTATGTTCTCTTTTACTGTCACAAAGCTGTCATACTGTAAGTCATATTTTTAATGTGATATGGATAATTTTTTACAAAATTATCAAAATTATTTGACATATTTCAGAAATACTTTGTAGTTAATGTTTTTGTTGTTGATGTTCTTTACAAATTACTTACTGCTAGTCAAATCCTTAGCTATACTAAAGACTTTATTCCCCAAAATATAATTCATATGTAAGAAGGATGGTTTAGACAAATGTACTGTGGATTTCTGCAGGTGTCTGGAAAGGAGCAGATAATGCTTCAATTGCTTTGTCTCTTTTTATCAATTGCTTGTTTTTTTCCTCTTCTTAATTTCTTATATATTTCTTTCTTTGTTTCATCTTCCAATTTTGCATGCATTTATCTGGTAATATGAATAAATGCATCTCAACAAATACCAAAAAATTCATTAATTTTTTATCGAAATACTGCATTACTTATAACTTTTCTGCTTTAATACTATTTTGTACTCCCTTAAAAATAAAAATTATATATATGTACATATATATATACATATATATATATACATATATGTATATATATATATGTATGTATGTATATTTAAGTATATATGCCATATATTTTTTTAAGTAATTTAGACCAGCAAGATAGCTCAGTAGACTAAGCACTTGCTTAGGCAAGCACAGGGAGCAGGGTACATCCCCAACACCACATACCATGCTGGCCTGTCCCCAGGCACGGTAGCACATGCCTATAATCCAAGCACTGGGGAGGCTGATAACAAAAGGATCACTATGAGTTCAAGCTCCATAGTGAGACCCTGTACCAAATACATAAAAAAGTAATTCAAAAAGTTAGAAATAACACTCATTGATTGAAAATGTTAGGGTTCATGTATGAACCAATTAATATTTTCACCTTATCTTTAATATCAGGTATTTCTTGAAATTTGTGTACATCTTTTGGGCTTTGAATCTGTTGGCCTCAGCAATTGCCCAACTAAAATTAGTTCCCCAAAATGAAATGTCACAGATTGGCAATGAAGAATTGCATCATTTTTCAGTGAATATTTTATCTCAGAGAAACTTTAAGTAATACGTTGTTGCTTAATCCATTTCCAGGATAAAGCGACCAATTCACTGACAGGTTAGTAAAGATACAGGTTATAAAGAAGATAAAGTCACTGTAGGATTGTGAGGGGGAACAGTTTACAGATTGAATCCCCAAATACAATCTCCAAAATACTCATTTATCAGGTACCAACACGCCAATTAAAGCTGAGTAGTAAAGTTTTAGTTTAGAAAAAAAATTCAGCTCATATATTAACGTATTTTGTTCTGTTTTGTTTTTTCAGGGACTGGAAATTGAACTCAGGGCCTCTTGCTTGCCAGCCAGGTCCTGCACTGCTGAGATAAATCCCCACCCTGTGACATACGTTGTCTTAAAAGTAAAACAACGTGGGTGCCATCGGTTTACCTAGTCCCTAATACAGGGGGATGATTTTATAAAATATGCCTAAAATATTTGTGAAAAAATTTTAAGGATGTTTTCAAATCATGAAAATGAGAAACAAAAAAGGAAATATCAAACAGTGTTAAATTTATAATTAATTTTTCAGTATATGTTTCTTTGTCATGAGAAGTGAGAATAAATTTAGATTATCTTCAACAATATATTTGTGCATCTTATGCTCTGGTAATACAAAACCACAGAAAGATCAAAGATCTTCCATGTGATGGCAGACTGAGAGAAAGATACTTGATTGTGAATAAATTAAACATATAGTTATAATTTTAATCTAAAACCTATAGACCTTATGAATTGGTACCAATATATTTCATTGATCTTAAAACAGTTCATTTCTGTACATTCCTATCATATGGTGGAAGGTTATATACTTAATGCATAATCATAGAAAAAGAATGTTAAATCAGAAAATAAAACTTAATTATCTAATAAAATATATTCAAATATAAAAATAATTTTTCCATAAAAGATACTATAACGATAATATCCATATTGAATGAGTCTTTATTATTTATAGAGAAGTTAAGTTAATATTACAATTTCTGAAGTTAATATTACAATTTCTGTTCTATTTATTCATAAATTTTGTCAATTTCTTTCAGATATTAATGTTTTTTTGGACGATACAGCTTACTTCTCCTTATCTAGATTCAAGGCTATTATCTTCTGTGAAAACAAAGTAAAAAAAAATGCTGACCAAATGGCAGTGCCAATTATTGGAGAATGTGTCTACCATATAATTTCTCCAATTTGTCATGAAGATGCAAATGAATTTCAGAGTTGATTTTATTTTTCATTAAATTCTATGCACATTATTATGCAGATTGTTGCCTTTGCGTTCAAATCAATTTGTCAACATGGTGCCTCTAAAGAGGCAAAAGAAACATGTGTACCAAAGGTGTTCTACGTGAATACTGTGAGTACCACCATTGCCAAGTATTTGGCAGACTTCTTATGCACACAGTGAATTAGTAATTTAAATACCAAAGCTAAAAGTAGAAGAGACAGAGAAAGAGCAAGCCCATTACTGAATTAATGTCAGTGCATGAAAATTATTTTAAGATATCATTCCTTTGTTTTTGTTTTCCCTTACAAATATTGACTTACTTTTCTGATAGTGAACTACTAGGCAACTTTCTTTGATCTTTCTACTAGTATTGTCAATGGACAATATATCCTAATTTGGATTTTTCTATAGCACATATACTATGTGGAAAGACAATTTTGTATATATAAAATATCAGAAAAATTGTAAGGAAATCAGTTGGCCATTGCATCAGTACAAGGTGTGCCAAACTACAAATTTAGAAGAAATCGAAGTCAGAGGACAAGACATGCCTTCATGGTGGGTAAAAAGGAAGAGGATTTCTTAGGTCCTGGTAAGATCAATCTGTTTTTTAATGACAAAACTTGGGAAGCAGTTGCTCCATTGTCCATGATGCTGACTCCATATCTGTTGATATTCTTGGCATTTTCCTGCCATCATACTGAGCTATCAAATTTACTAAATGTACAAGCTTAGTTTTTATTTAGATGATAAAATGTTAGAAAAGTTTACCTAGGACCCTAGGCTCAGATGGAATCTCATGTTTGCTTTAATTGGATTTTCTTTAATGAGCAGCCATGTTGAAAATTTCTTCATGATTTTATTAACTATTTTTACTTGTTCTGTGCAGTGTCTGTCGCTTCAGTTGCTCATTTCTTGCTTGAGTCTTTTGTTTTTTTGGGAGGCCTAATTCTTAGGTTTTTTTTTTTTTTTTTTTTTTTTTTGGACAGGGTCTCACTATGCAGCCCACATTCATAGTGATCCTCCTGCTTTCTGCCTTCCTAGTGCTGCGGTTACAGGTGCACGCCACCACGCCCGGACTCTATCGCAGGCTCAGTGCACCTGAAGGCCGGGCCGGCGCCGCACACAGAACCAGGGATCAAACCCTTGCCGCTGCTCTTACCTAAGCAAGTGCTTAGTCTGCTGAGCTATACTGCTGGTGGGAGGCCTAATTTTTTAATTTCTACATATTCTAGGTATTAGTCCTCGTTCTAATGAACATGTGACACAAATTCTGCTATTCTGTATGCTCTTTTTTCACTCTGTTGGTTATTTTTTGGCTACAAATTTAAGTACAAGATTTAAATTTGATAAAATCACATTTGAAGATTCTTGATACTATTTTCAGTACAACCGATCTTCTGTTCAGAAGTTCTTGCCTACACATATGCTATCAAGTATTTTATCTATTTTTTTATTTTTTAGCATGTTAAGTGCTTCTCTTTCAACATTTGATTCTTCTATTCATTTTCTCTTTTAGTTTAGTATGTGCTGAGAGATGTGGATCAAGATTCAACCTTCTACATGTAGATAGGTAGTTTTCCCAAGGCCATTTCTCAAATAACCTATCTTTCCTCCAGTGTGTCTATGTTTGTCCTTTTGTCAAAAATCAAGGAGTTAAACGTATTTGGAATTATTTCTGCATCCTCTATTCTTTTGCATTATTTGGCATGTATGTTTGTGTGCTAGTACCATCCTGTTTTGATCATAGTAGCTTTGGAAGCCTGAAAACCAGGAAGATCACCAGGACTCTGATCTATGTAGTGAGACTCTGTAGACCCTGTACTAATTACATTTTTTAAAAAAATTCAGGGCTGGGGAGATAGCTCAGTAGAATAAGCCAAGCACAAGGGCCTGAGTTCAATCCCTGGTTCTGCCAAAAACAATAAACAAAAACAAACAAACAAAAAATAAAATAAAATCCTTTCCAAGGTTTAGACATTTCAAATTATAAAACAAAAGTTCAATAGAAATTTGAATAGCTAAGTAACACTTTTTTCGTCAACCAATTTCTAGCAGCTTTTTCACACATACATGTAGTGCTGCCAGACAATATTAGCTAATGTTTTGGGGCAAATATAACCAATGCTTCTGTAAAAAAGTTACATTTCTTATTATATAGGTCTTGTTTTGTCTTGGTCCTAACCATCCAGCATAAAAGTATGAAAACAAAATATAAAAAGTAAAGTCACATTAATATGCTGAGCTGCAAAAAGCTCAAGTCAACAACATCAGACATTGCCAGACTTATGGAAAACCCACTACTACTATGGACTACTGCACTATGTTGGGAGATTCTGCTGAATTCGTGCACCTATAATATTTAAATAACAATGGAATTCCCATTTCTGACAAAACTAACCAAAAAAGTGGGTTAGAAATGAATGACCCTTTTGTATCTGTATACTCAAAATAGTTAGGATACACATACAGTTCCATTCTCTTAATTCAATGAATAGAGAGGTTTGTTATAATAGTGTTTGAGACAGGATATCATGGCTGCATCAGGTACAGTGAATAACCAGTAAGACGACAATATGCAATGTAGTAATTCTTGAAAATGTGCCAGTAATTGGTTGTGAAACTGTCTCACTGATACTTTTTTCTCAATAAAATTATCAAAAAAAAGCTTTTTGCCTTTTGTAATCCACAAAATACCTATCAAGTTCTGTTGATCTTGCGAAGCTAAAGTTTCAGATAATAAATATTTAAAAGGATTTTTAAATACCTTCATCGTCTGCAATAAATACTTAACATTCTGATTTCCTATTAAATAAAATATTCATTTTTAGATACAGAAGTCTATGATTTTTAAAATATGTATATTTGATGTTTAATTAGTTGTACATGGTGTTATCTTTATGAAGTTAAAATGAATCTTTATATATTAAGTTAATATTTCAGTATAATAGATTCTTCCAAATTAAGGTAAATAGAATAATTTAATACACAATAGAAAAATCGATAATCTTTTGCTGATATGATTCAACAAATTACAAATTCGGAGAATGTCTCATACATTCTAATTAATGTGACTAGATGATAATTTAAGAAAATATTTTTGAAATTCTAGATTTATCTCCAAAGCAAAAAAAAAAAATTAAAAATTATCATGGAAAATTAAATGACTGAGATTCAATGAATAAGTGTATCCTTACCTAGCATATTAAAATGCAAATTAACACAAGAGAAAAAATAGATTTTCAAAAGTATATAAAGATACCTGCAAAAGTAATGCTTCTGTTTTTCTGATTGTTTTTCTCTTGAAACCAGTCATCCCCAGGCCTGCTGTGCCCGCCCTACCCCCCAGGGACACTGAGACAGCAATTGAGACTGGACATGGTGGCACTTACCTGTTATCCCAGTTCTTGGGAGGCTGTAAACAGGTGGATCACTAAGTCTGATCTAGTAGTGAGACCCTGAACACCGTGAAATACTCCCCTAAAATACAAAAAAGAAAAAAAAAGAAGAAGAAAATAGAAACCAGTCCTGATATTGGTAATCACTGAAGAGTATTTAGCAAGAACTTACAGGATTCCATACTTCATCAAAAGGAAAACTGCAAAAAAGTAAATATTTTACAAATTATGATGCAAATATTTTATCTGTAACAAAATGTGGATTCATTAAAAAGCTTACTGTGGAATTATTAATCATATTCTTAAATAGAATCGTTTCAGAAAAGAGATCAAATTTCATCAGTTTGTGAATATATAGCAAACTATGAGAAAATTAATCAAAAAGATAGAAACCTTGAGTTACTATGAAGCCTCAGGTCTACCGTCAGAAAATCCTTGTTCTCATCACAAGGAAATAGTTGAAATTTTAAAATTCATTTGCTATCTTTGCTTTAGTGCTTTTGGATTTTTGTTTTATTATTTTTCTAAAGTGCACACACACACACAGGCACATACTTATATACATATAATTTACCACATAAATTAACATACACATTACTTACAGTTTTGGTATAATATCGCTTAAAATCTCTCTTTGTAAAAATGAAATATACAAAAGTATTAATACTAAAAATATAATGACTCTAGTCTTTTTGCCATAGAATCAATTATTTCATATAACTGTGAGCTTGCCCTTGAGCTCGCAATTCCATTTCATCCTTCTCCTTCCTACTTATCACTGACTTACTCTTTCTGCATATTTGACTTTTTTATTTTTCTTCTTTACCTGGCTTATTTCACTTACAGTGTTCACTGAATTCATTCATGTTGCAAAAAAGAAAATATCTTCTTTTTCCAATCCTTTTGTTTTTGAGGCTGCAAACATCCTGTTCATGTCATTATCTATCTATCTATCTATCTATCTATCTATCTATCTATCCACTTACCTATCTACATATATCAAAATCTATCTCTACATCTATCTATCCATCTATCTATCTCTATACTCAAATACATACATCCAGTAATCTGTCAATAAGGATATAGATTGTTTCTATATTTTGAATATTGTAAATAACTTTGTAATGATTGTGGAAGCGCAGATAATTCTCTAGGCCCTGATTGTATTTCCTTAGAATGTACACTTATGATAAAAAAAATTTAGGTGGTAACTTTTGGCAGGGGCTATGGGCGATCAAACTCAGGATATTGTGTTTGCCAGACAGGCACTTATACCCCTGAGCTAACACCCTGGTCCCATGGAACCAAAGAGTCCTCCAGTACCCAAACAATCTTAAAGAGGAAAATGGAAGCTGCATTTGTCGTATTTCTGATTTCAGATTATAGGTTCAGTAGCAAAGAGCGTGGTACTGACATGGCACATGGATGAGTGGAGCAGCAAGAAAGCCCACACACAAAGCCCTGTGTGCACAGCTAGCGAACTTTCAACAGGCTACCCTGAAGACAGCGTCTGAAGGACAACGTATTCAAAAATAGTGTACATAAAAACTAACTCAAAAAGAAATAAGAACTGAACATAAGATCTGAAGCCATGGAACTCCTAGAAGGAAGGCATAAAGAGGGAAGCCCAGAAGAACACTGCTCCTGTGTCTTTGGTGAAGAAGCAGAACAGTTAAACAGCACCACAGAGTCAGAGCCCAGGAAGCAGCTACAGTGCCCAAGGGTTTGCCTCCACCACCCAACCGGGCACACCCAGAATTGCCTGCACGGCTTCAACAGCCCGTGCATCTGAACTGTCACACTCTACCCCTTGCCAACCTGATATCCAGTCACATTTCCTTAAACCATATTTATAATCAAAAGTAAGTTTGCATATAACCCTGTAAAACTGAAAATGTACTAAGATTCTATCTGACGTGGGAAGTGTTCTAGTATTGCTCAGAAGTTCAAGTCCAAAATTTCTCGTGATTCTCACAGCTGTTATCTGTAAATCCCAAAAAGCTCAAACAGTAAGGTACACAGTTCTAATATACCACTATAGAGGGCAAATATTCCCATTCCAAAATAGAAGAAAAGGGGGCAGAAAGTAGGATGCAAGACTGAAACTCAGCAGAGCAAACCTAAAAGCCTGAAGCTCCCTGTCTGTCTTTTGGGGCCCACAGTACTGAAAGCTGGGTTCCAGTGACTTAAGTTGTTGCTATGGTTTGCGTCTAGGTGTCCCCCGAAAACCTCATGCGGTCTTGGAGCGGCTTCTGGAGCTGAGACTGATTTCTGTGGGTGTGGATGCTGCCCCTGCCCTGGGGCAGGTAATTTGCATTACAATGTAAGGAAGGATGAGAAGCTGGCTGCTTGAGCTGCTGCTGCCCCTCCCTTGCTCTCTTGCTCTTTGCTGCTACCATGAAAGGTTGTTTTCTGCTTGTGCTGCTCTGCCTTGGAGCCAGCTGACTATGGACTGAAACTTCCAGCAACTGTGAGATGAATAAACCTCTCCTTCCTTCATTTTGGGTGTCGAGTATTTGTCCCAGCAATGAGACAAGAGTAACTGAGATAGTTCCCACCACGAATCGTCTTGCTCATTGCAGCCCGCTCCGTCTCTCTCTTGGTCCAGGTCCACACAAAGCCTGCTACTCTTTTCAGCAGGCATTCCACATTTCTAGCCTCACTGTCCTTCTGGGCCCTCCCTTCTATGTCTTTCTTACCACCCGTTCACACATTTGCCTCTTGGGGAACATAGATGGGCTGCCCAAGCCTTCCTATGAAAACTGGGTGGCCGCCTCGCAGACCTCACAACTCCTGAATTCTATACGCTTGAAGAATCATCACACAGTTCACAAGATCTGCTTCTAGACTGAGCAGTAGCTGACCTCCCAGGGACCATGACTGCCACATGGCTGGAAGCCTGACATGGTAAAATAAATCCCAGGGAGCAAATTCTCCAGGAGGACCTTTTGAAGCAGGGGTCTCATGGACTCTACTCAAATGAAAGATTATGCTCCACACTACTGAGCCTGTGATGGGTGGAGTCTTCCTAAATTTTAGACCCCCTCAGAACAATTCTTCTTATCCCAATTCAAAGTATTTGGTGAATTCTGCATGGCATGGTCTATCCTCTTTCTGTACCATATAATTAACATGTTAACATTTTCAAGCCAAATGCTAAGTTTTTGAACTATTTCTTTCTCTGACAATTCTCTATTTTTATTCTGACAGTTCTCACTATATTTCTGTATAAGAGCAAATGGTATTATCCTTGAATATTTTGCAAGAAGCGAGGCTCAGGAACAAGGTCAGAGAGGAAAGGCCCAGAGGCTGATTGGCTACCAAGGTCACAACTCAACAGCCCACTGAGACATAGCCAGATGTTGCGTTTCAAATCTCCTGAATGTCTCCCAAGCCAACCAAGTAGACAGGCATGCTCCAGTGCTCCGCTGATTCCTAATTGACAAATGGGAAATATGGAATAGATTTCTAAAACAGTTTGTTCCTTAATAAAAATAATAATACATGCTAAAAAATTAGGGATTGATTAAAATTGAATGTAATAAAATCATGTGTGTGTTCAATTATATAAAACATTTGTAGCAGAATTGAGAGCCCACAATACAACTATTAGAAAAAGTAATGAACAATGAACATATATTAAATAAGCTTATACTTCAAAAAGTCAGAAATGACCAAATATTACGAAAGAATGTAGAAAAAATATAAAATTATAAGAACAAAATGGAATATAAATAAATAGGAAAACAAAATACTCCACACACAGAATTCAGAGGATGAGTTCAATCTTCAGGTGTGTCAAGGGCGGAAACCTCATGCGGAAGGGCCTGGTGGAAGAAAGCTACTGAACTTAGGACACTCAGAAGGACAGAGAGAGTGCAGTGGCCCGGAGGGAGGTCTTCTACCTCCTCCTACCAGACCACACCTTTAATTCCAGAGCTTTTCACTCAGGGATGCTGAGTCTTTTAGAAACCAAGTACCCAGACCCACTTATTTCTCTCCAAGTGCCAACACTGCAATTGTACCTCAGTACTGAGGAATTAGTTTAGAAAACAAAAATAGAAACAATTCAGTACATTAATATCTTTTGTCTTTTTATTTTATCTTAATCTTTTTTTTTTTTTTTTTTTTTGGTGGAACTGGGGATTGAACTCAGGCCTTTGCACTTGCCAGGGAAGCGCTTATTCCACTGAGGCGTCTCCCCAGCCATTGTCTTTTTTATTTTAAAGAGAAAAAAATTAAAAGAAAATAAAAGAAGGGTAACAATGCTTACTACACTGTGTATTGTATCTTCAAATTACTTATTCAGAGTACAAGATATCAGCATTTCATTGAACAAACAGTATTAGCACAAACCTTATTTTCAAGGAGCTAAGAGAAATTGATAGTATAACTATTTTAACTAAAAGTGATATAACTATTTTATCTAGTAGTATAATATCTTTTGTCTTAAAAGCGAACTACAGTATCAGGTCTCTCTGGAAACGTTTGCACTTGGTGTTCTCTTGTACAGCTAATGTGCTCCCCGCTGTAGCGCTCACGCTGCTAGCTCGCCCGTCCTGGGCTGGGAAGCCCTGGCTCCGGGCTCTGCCTGCCCACTGCAGCTCGCACGCTGTGCACGCACCATTCGTGTTCTACACTTCGCCACGAATCTGTCTGCTGACAGCACGGCAGCCCATGACCCAAGCCCTTTCTTGGTGCAGGAGCCTTTGGGGAGTATTTTCTATCTCACTTGAGAAAAATGAATGCTAAATCATTTCCTCTTACAGATTCACAGGTTTCAGCCCTGTGTGGCAAGCTCCTTCGCTTTGGAGATGTGGGCAAGGCAGAAATCGTGGTGGGGAAAAAACGCTGGGCCGAAGCTGCTCGCCTCAGGATGGGGGCAGGGAAGAGGCTCAGGGCAGCCTCCTGCTCTGCACAGCCCCTGGAGGGCACAGCCCCGGGGACCTGAGTTCTTCCCTCAGGCTCCTTCTCTTCGAGCTTCTCAGCTCCCCAACAGTGCCACAGGCTGGCCACCAGGCTTTCAGTCTGGGAGCCTTTGGGGTGCTGTATGAAAGAACAATATATGATGTGCTTGGGCAGTATGGTAACTCTTCATGTTAAAAAATATATTATAGTGAATGACACAGTGCTAGCACGCTCTCAGAATACTCTCCTTGCTTCAAGCACTCCCACCCCAGCATTCCCTCCATTGTTCGAATGCAGCAAAGTTATGCGTCAACAAAACTTAGCAATGTTTTCAATCAATATAGGACAGTTGAATAAAGAAAATTATATGACACATTTCTTGAAATTTATTTGTTTAACAGTCCAGATAACTTACATAATTTAAAGAAAAATTTTTTGTAAAAAAAACAATCTTTTTGACACAGGGTCTTTCTATGCAATTCAGGCTTGTCTGGAGCTCGTTTTGTAACCCAAGCTGGTCTTGAACTTGGAATGATCCCCTGCCTCAGTGTACCAAGTGCTGGGATTACAGATGTACACCACTATGTATGTCCTGGCTTAACACCTTAAACAGGATGCAAAATGCACTATATATATGCTATAGAATAAACATTTGTAATTAAGATAAAACTTTACATAAAAACATATCAGAAAAAGAAAAAAAATCACAAGCCAATAGAAGAGACTGATTTCACCAGAGTATGTTTCTATGAGGAAGTACAATAGAGAAATAGAATTAAAAAAAAAAAAAAACTACATCTAAACAGTAGCATTGATACATTAAAAAGATCTTGAGGAAAATGAGGAGGAGGTACAGAAAACTATGCACCATAGGATTCCATACAATAAAGTTTTTCGTATTCAAACCAAAGCTGTGTTGCACAAAGACTCAAATCAGGTGTTGAAAGAAGAGAAAGCTCAAAATCTGTGATAAATTAGAAATTTATAACTCCAATAAAAATATAAAAAATAGGCTACCATAAAATACTTTTCATGGCTAATTATTGTGTTGGCTATCTGTAATCCCAGTACTTGGGAGGCTGAGGCAGGAAGACCATAACTTTGAGCACAGGCCACAGAGGGAATTCAAGAAAAGCTTAAGCTACATAGCGTGATGCTATCCCAAGAAACATAACTGAAGAGTGTTTTACTCAGATCTAAATCAGTGACACAATCTTGCTGGAGTGTCAACTCTACACAATTATGAGTCAAATTAAATTGGAATTTATTTCTGTTGTGGCCCATTTTGTTGATAAAGTATTTTGAATAGCAATGGATTCATAGTAAATAATCTAACTAGGTTCTAATACTAATTCTCATAACAATAGTACAGTCAGTGTGTCAGTAATATAGTATACTAACATTTATTAGATAAACTTATTAAAATAAAATTCAAAATACATAAATTTAATACTGCAAATTAACTTAATTTTTAAAAATCTGCTTTTCTTGTTTTCCAAAAGGGAAAGAAAAAAAAGGTAGTGATATATGATGACAGAGTACCAGGGGATAATAACTGTACTGTAAAATATTTATTAACTTTATTTTTCATTTGGTGAGTGAATGAACCACTAGACTTAGTTTGACCTAGAAACCAAACACTGCACTGGTCCCAACAGCCCTAATTAGTGGAGAGACTGAACTGCACCGTCTAACCTTCCCATTATCTCTTTGAATGTGCTGTTTGCTTCTAAATCTTTTTGTTTTCCCAAGTGTTGCTTGTGTCTCATTTCATTTCATTAATGAAACAACTCAATCAACAAGCCAGGGCTGTACGTGAGCAGATTTAGGCTGAGGCAGATTCAAAGCCATGTGCTGCCCTATAAATTTTTATTTTCATTAAAAAAAAAACTTTTTTTAACATAAACCATTCATTATTTGGCATAAGGAGAAAAAAGCATATTAATTATACATTGTTCCTCTCAAAAATACTAGATCTTCAGGAAAACAATGTTAAAATATATTTATCTCTTATTTTATAATGTGTGTATAGTGTAACATTGCAAGTAGCTAAATTATAAACTATTTTGTAAATAAGTGCTAGATTCTTTTTCTTTTATTTTGTTTCTAAACGTTTCTTTTTTATATTCTCTATCTTTGTCTCACCACACACACACACACACACACACACATACACACCACAAAACCACACACAAAGACATATGTTTAATATTTCCTATGATCTGAAAAGAACATGTGGGTCCAGAGTGATACTCTATTGAATTTTTATAATGAAAAGTTGCCAGCCTGATTTGGAGCAGTTTCATTTTCATTTAATTTCTATTTTAATAATAAATGAAAGCAGATATCAATATACCACAGACAAGCTCACAAACTTGCGTTCCGTCTGTCCGCCGTTGTCCCTGGCAGTCTCTTTCTGTCTCTTTCTCTTTCTTTCTTTGTCCTTTCTTTCTTCCTACTCACTTTCTTCATGCACTCACCCTTCAAGCTGTGTGTATTCAGTTACTCACTGTCTTAGTAATGTTTTCTGTCTGTTAAAAAAAAAAAAATATGTGAAGCCGGGGAGATGGCTCAGTGGAATAAGTGCTTCCCTGGCAAGCAGAAGGGCCTGAGTTCAATCCCCGGTTCTGAAAAGAAAAAAAAAAAAAAAAAAATAGAAAGAAAAAACACATGAGACTCAGAAGAGGAGGGGATTATTTAGCTCATAGTTTTTAGAGGTTTTAATCCACAGTCAGCTGGCTTCAAGTCAGTGCATTGTGAAAGAGGGACAAAGCAGAACAGCTCATGACAGAGCAGGCAGGGGTAGGAGGCGTGAGGTGGGGTGGTAACCAGAGCAGCAGCTTTCACTGCCTTTCACCCCTTCCAGGCCACCCACCTTTTGAATGGTACCCCCGACACCCAGGGTTGTGCACCCTTAATCCCAGCATCATGCCCTTGATACAGATGCACACACTATAATCCAGCCACATTGAAAATTTCACTTATGATCACATGAGGCTTTGGGGGGACATCCAGGTACAAGCCAAACACTCAGTGATTAATAAATTCATGGATTTACACTTTGGCTCAAATTTTCTAGTTATTATGAACCATTCATTTATAGTAGTCTCACACAGAAAAAAAGTATAATTTGACATTTTGAGTTAATTTAAGGTAGCATTGTTCTCTTAAAATTCATCTATGATGCTATATACATGGACAAAACATTGCCTATAACTTTTCCCACTATCTCTTCCTTAATTTCTGTTTTTTAACTTTAATTTTGCACAGTGATACATGGGATTCCATTTCACATTCACCCATACACACAGTACACATTTCATAGAAACATTACTTAGGATTGAATATCACCTTTGTGACCTTTTGGGTTTCTGTGGTGTTGGGGTTGAAGCCAGGGCCTTGACACAAAGCTAAATCAGCACCTCACTTTTCCTACTTCTGCTTGAAACCTGTTAGTTTGATTTATGTGAAATTTATTTTAAGTTGCCCTAGTTGGGCTTGAATTTGTGGTCCCCTGTCTCAGTCTCCCTGAATGTTGGGACTACAGATGTTCACCACCAAATCTAGCTTAAATAAGTTTTTTCTTGTTCAACAGGGCACTAATTATTTTTTAAATCATCTATTGATGTTCTTGGCTTCTTCAAGGAAATCCACCTTTAATCCATTGAAATTCCTGGGGGCCTAGGAAGATGGCTCAGAAGAATAAATGCTTGCCTGGCAAGCTCAGGCTCCTGAGTTCAAACCCTGGTACCACAAAATAAAATAAAATAAAGTTCCTGGAATTTCACTATCTATAAGAAATGGCAATATAGACAGATAGCATATTTGCAAACTGAAGTTTTATAATGGTTTTATGATGTAGGGAATATTCTATCTCAGCATATGTCTTCAGTTTAAGTTGCAGAGTTTATCAAATTATTTCTATTCTCTGAAAATAGTATTTGATGAGTATAATAAGTGCTGGCCTGGCAAGAGCAGAGTCCTGAGTTCAATCCCAAGTACTGAAATAAAAACAAACTAAAGTATATTGTTAGTATATGTGGCAGTGCATAATAATAATATGTCCACTCACTGTGGTCTGTCGCTGGTATACTAATACATCTTAAATCTTCCACTTCCTCCTCCAACTATTGATTCTTTTCCCTATGAAAATTAAAGTTTTAAAAATCCAGCATAGCCCCATCTGTGAAAAGGCCAAATGTGGAAAAGGTTAGATAATTTTACAGAGAAAAGTTTCTGTTTTTCTAATCTACATTTTCATTACTTCTGTGATTTTAAAAATGTTTTCTCCTTTTTTAATGAGAAAAATTATTGTGGTCTACAAATTTTATGAATACATTCTATCCATCTGAAAACTAGTTACTGCTCAGTCACTGCAGAGAGGCAAAGTTCAGTTTTCACAGTGTGAATTATAATTTCCTTTCTCATAAGCATTTCAGTTTAGACTGCTCTTCTTTCACAGTAATTTAGAGTGCACTGTTAAGTCCTGGTGTGGGGCTTGTTCTATTTTTCTGAAGTTTACCAAAGTAAGCTTTCCTTTTAACATTGTTTTTATTGTATTCCATACATTCTAGTGTGTGGTACTGGCTTTATCATGTGATTTTGCTGATTATTTATTTATTTATTTTTGCAGTACCAGGGATTGAACTCAGGACTCTGCACTTGTCAGGCAAGCATTTATTCTGCTGAGCTATTTCCCTGGGCCCATGATTATTTAATTTCTTCTTTGATTTCTTCTTTAATCCATTGATGATTGCTTAATATTGAATTTAATATTAATGTCTTTGCACATTTTCTATTGATTTTTACTGTGATTATATTATGATAAGGTAATATATATGGGATAATTTCAATATATTTTGTATTTGTTTAAGCATGCATTTGGTCAATATGTGATCTATTCTGGATAATGTTTTATATGTTCCTGAGAACAACACATATTTTCTTAAGGGTGAGTACTCTATAGGTATCCATTAAGTCTATTTTTAAAACACATATAGTTTAAATTTGATATTTCTTTGTTGATCAGTATGATTTGATTGGTATTTATTTTACCTTTCATGTCCAGTAATTTTTTATGAAGTTAGGTGCAATGATATTTTATGTACATGTATTTATAATTTTATCCCTCTCTGTTGAATTTTTCCCTTAATGTGTAATGAACATTTTTACCTCATCTGATCAATTTTAGCTTATAGTCCACTTTGCCTAAAAATAAATGATCATTAGTCCTGTTTGATTTCAGGGTTGGGTACAAAGAACTGTCATTTATCGTTTTCCAATCTTTACTCTTTTGTCTATGAATTAAGTTTTGGAATATGTATTCTGGTCTGACATCTCCATTATTTCAGGCCAGTTATACGTCAGTCTTGAACACTAAAACTTTTGAAACTCTCAGCCTTTTGTCAATGTGTCTAACAGACTAGACTAAATTAGACTAAAGTAGACTAGACTAGACCAGACTATTATACTATACTATACTATACTATACTATACTATACTATACTATACTATACTATACTATACTATACTACTATAAGTGCTTAAGTTGGGATGTGGAAGGACAGAGAACAGGAAAAGGAAAGGATAAGTTAGTAAGAAAAGAAAAGGACAAGAGAGCGTTGGTTGGTAAGAAATAGACAAGATGTTGTCAGCAGTTGGAATTATTTTATAGCAGGAGCAAATAGGCTATGTTACATGGATTTGAGAGATTACTTGTGGAGGTATGAGGAGGATTTCAGAGGGAAGGAAGTGGGATTCACATTGAGGAATGCTGTGAGATTGACAGAACCTAAAAATATGTCTGTAGTTAGTTCTGTTTGGGACCACTAAGAAAATGTTTGGTAAGGAATATCCTGATGAGTGATATAATGATATGATGTGATTTAAGGTTTGCCCATTTTTCTTTTTTTGCATATGTGTATATATAATTTGTGTGTGTGTGTCTTTATGTGTGTGTGTATGTAGACGAGGGAATGTGAGGGCATACGAAAATGAGGAAAAGAGAAGAAAAAAGAAAGAGTAAAAATAAAGAAGATAAAAGGACCAAAAAAGAGATAATCACAAAGAAAAAAGTAACTAAGAATCTCAATGAGCCTGAGCCCCCTCCATAAAAGAAAAAGAAAATTCTTTTTTTTAATTTATTTTTTATTTTATTGAAGTACAAATATCAATCAGACAGTTTCAAGACACCTTAACAAGACAGATTCGATAAATTAATACATTGCAAACTGTTTTCATAATGTTTTGGTATCGAATAAGGTGCATACATGATATTATACTTACAGACATTATTTTAGCAGATGTCTCTTACCAGTAAATTAAGAGTGTAGCTGCTTACTTATGTTTATGGCAGTACAATGTGTGACAGTAAAATCTTGGAAAGAACCAAAATGTCCATCACATGAAGAATGGTTGAAAAAGATGTGGTATTTCTATATAATGGAGTATTACTCAGCTATTAAGAATGATAAGTTGGAAGCATTTATACTGAAGTGGATGCCACTTGAACATATACTCATAAGTGAAATAAACCAGACACACATGTGTAAATATCGTATAGTCTCCCTAGTATAACAAGCGAAAAGCAGAAATACACAAGGAAACGTACAACAACTAAAATCAATTGAGTCCGATAAGGCAAAGAAAAAGAAAATTCTGAATAAATAAATAAGCAAGTGGGGAAACAGAACACGCCCCCACACGCTTGCAGGGGATCTGACCCAAGCACCCTCACACCTCCATTCACGCTGTAGTCTTCCTCAGATTACCAGCGGCCAGGCTGGTGTGCCCCTGCGTCCCTGGAGGGGCCTGCCTGAGAGCCGTAAGCGCTGCGGGTCTGTACAGCTCTCTGGCTGCGCTGGCTGTGGTGTGGGAGCGGCTAACCCCAGGCTTTTGTTTCTCTTGCAGGATCCACCTCAATACTGTGAGCAAAGGAGACTGCTCTGCGGCGTATGCAGCACGCAGCGCTCCATCAGCGTCCACTAGCGACCTCGCGCTCGCGCTCGCTGCGCTACAGGGCAAACCCTGCCGTTGTCTATGCTTCTTCTCCAGTACATTGATAGAACCCTTGTCACCCTGCCACCATTTTCAGTCCCTCAGCCCAAAGTACTTTACCCGTCCCTGTCCCAAGAACTCTACACTCAGCACCGAACTTGAGCAGACCTAGAACTCACTCTGTCTCTTTAGCCCCTGAGGATGGTACACAGTTCAAAGGAGTTAATGCCTCAGATATCCCCAGGGTTTGGAGAAATAGTGAGAGAGAGAGACCTTGCTCTGGTCTGGCTCTGAGGCATCTCCCCTTCCCCCTCTGCCTTTAGAGATTTCCCCTCATCTCCCCACTGTGAGTTTTGCACTGACAATGGCCACCTGTTCAGCCTGTCTCTGGCTGGATGGCAAGGGGATGGCATCTCTATCGGACACAGAAGGGTGTGTGGTGGGCAGGATGCTACACAGAACTCCCTGCCCCTTGGACAGACGATGGGGTTGCCTGTGTCAGTGGTGCTGGCTCTCCCTTTAGCCCTATACCCCACAGGTTGCAGACTTCTCTGGGGCCCTAACTGCAGGTAAGACCCACACTGAGTGTTCCTTTTGCAATCCTAGTATTTTGAGTTGATGTAGTATTTGTCCTTTTATTTGATTTTCCATATCTGTGTATGCTTGCTTCCTCCATTTCAGGTTACCTGTATTACCAGGTGCTTTTATTCTGGTAACTCTTCTAGAAATTTTTCATGAGAGTGTCTCTAATTCACCATGCTGGAATCTGTGATAATTACCTTTTACATGTTTGTATTTCTCCATTGAGTACTCTCGTTATAATTATCATGGCCTTTTTATAAGGGAATAAGGTCATAAATCTCTTCCATTGCGTTTAATGTCACAGTAGGAAGCAGTAATAGTTTGCTTCTCCAATTTCAAATTTGTACCCATCAAGGTTTTCAATAAATACAAAACCAATAGACCACGTACACGTCATGTGAAAGGAGACTTATTAGGAAAATTGACTCACGGGATCATGGTGTCTGACAAGTCACATAGTAGGCCACTCACATGCTACGCACCCTGGAATGTTGGTAGCATGGTTCATTCAAACATCAGCACCTCAGAACCAGGCAAACTAATGATGTAACTCTCATCTGAGTCCAAAATCCTGAGCAACTGGATAACAGAGACCCCTGCACTGAACCCCAATCTCTTGCCAAATGCTATAGTGCTTGGTCAGAAGAAAGAAAAGAAAGAGATAGAGAGAGACAGACAGACAGAGAGAGAGAGGAGAGAGAGAGAGAGAGAGAGAGAGAGAGAGAGAGAGAGAGAGAGTTGGCAGAGAACAAAATGGTGGCACAGAGGGCTCTGGGATGACTGTTTACAAAGGCTGTGAAGCAGCCAGAACCTGGGCATTTATTGATTGGAAAGAGGATTATTAGGGCTGGGGAGATAGCTCAGTCACACGGGGGCCATGCCTGTAATGAGTCCATGAGTTCAATTCTGGATACCGGCGTGGAGGGTGGGGGTGGGTAGCAAAGCGAAACAACATGCTATTGGATGACTCAGAGGATAGTGGTGATTTTAGCCTAATGCGGTTCTTGCTTTGGAGCTTCTTACCATGGGCCTTGGTCTCAGCAGGTCGGAGAGGATGGCCCACCCTCAGTGGGATCATGGGAAATCTCAGAGGGTGATAAGAAAAACCTCTAGCATCTTTTCATCCCCTAGGGAAGGCTATAAAACTAACCATTGTGAATCTGTGGTCCCCAACACTGGGGAACCAGTACTTCAAGTCCTTGAAATCAAAAACCAGTAAGCAAGGAGGTCTGATTTCCAAAGCCACAGAACAAATCTCTGTCGCATCTCTGAGCAGGAGCCCCATCCACCTCCTCATATATCATATTTGAAATAATGAGCAGTTTGCAGTGAAGATCCCAGAAAACTAAATGCCCTTTACACTGGAAAGCTATGTGAGTCTCCAGCCATAAAATTCGGAGAAAAGTAAAGTAAAATAAAATAGAACAGCTGAAAGTGAAAGGAATATCAGAGTTGTCTCTGTAATAATCAAGTGGATATTTTCTTGTGATATCTAACATCAATTTTTTTTCCAATAGCAATGGTAACCTTCCTGGACTGATAGCATTTTAGGCATAGATTCAAAATCTACAAAACTGAAATTGTGGTTAACAACTGCAAAACTACAAATTCTGCTTAATCTGGCTAAATTCTTGTCCTTGAAACTGTGTTTATAGGGACCACTCTAATAATAATGCTAATAATGAAATTATTCAGAGATTAAATATTTTAAGGCTTTAGAAAACTTTTACCTTAACTTTAAATCACTACCTGAATTATTTAATGAAATATGTTTAAACTGTATTTATTTTCAGGAACCTGTCTTTATGTAATGACCATAAAAATGCAATATTTTGTATTTATTCAGATGTTTCTTAGATATAACTATGAAAATTTATTAAGTAATTTTACTTGTATCCCAGGAAGGTTATATTTTGATTTCTATAACCAGTACAATGTTGTGTCAGAAAGAGCTCACATAAAATGCATATTATTACAAGTTATATAGCATTCTTATTCAATTACCTAAAATCAATGATCTATCATTAACGTATTAGAAAATTGTGCCAGACATTGTTTGACTTAAAGTCTTTAATCATTTAGATGAAGAGTAGCAATAAGAAGTTGATATTTTTGCTTCAGGGTATTTTATTTCTGATTTCAACAGAAATTAACTGGCTCTTCCACCTATTTTAAAAATGCTCTTTCTATTTACAAATATCAATGACAACCAAGGAATTTGATCAATACATATTTATTTATTTATGTATTGGCAGAACTAAGGATTGAACTCAGGCCCTTGCACTTGCCAGGGAGCCATCTCACCAGCCCTCAATATATTTTTAAAACATAAATATATGGTGTGTGAGTAAAAAGACACTATGATAGGAGTTTTAAACTCCACATTCAGCGAAACACTGTCAGGTCATTGAGACCCTTCCACTCTTGACTTCTTAGCTTACAAGATTATATATGCATGGAATATGCTTTGAGTAAGTAAACAGGACTGTTCCAAAGAAATGGATATTTTTAAAGCGAGATCTTAGTTACTAAGTGAAGAGCAAAGAGACTTTCCTTTAAAAGAAAAAAGGGAATCAGGACTGTGTGTATCAAACACGTTACTATATTATAACAGAACCTTGCAGATCCTGAAGAAAAATGTTTTTGTTTAAGAATAATGTAAAACAGCATATGTATTCAATTTTTTTTTTCTTTTTTGAGACAGAGTCTCACTATGCAGTTCAGGCTGGCCTTAAGCTCACTTTGTAGCTCAGGCTGGTCTCGAACTTACAACAATCCTCCTGCCTCAGCCTCCTGAGTGCTGGGATTACAGGCATGCGCCACCAGGCCCGGCCGTATTCAATATTTTATAATGGGAAAACATTAGAAAAAATATAAAATCAAATGTCTGTGTTTCACTATTTTTCTTTTATTGGATACCACCTGTCACTTGAAGGAGACAGAAGGACAACACTGTCCCTGCCTCCTGCCATTCCCATGTATCACCGCTCATGACTGCACCAGGACTGGTTGAATGCCTGAGTACTGAGGCCTAAACTTCTAACTTGAAGAGCTCATTATGCACAGAATTAAGTGCTTCTCCCCTGTAATTACACAGGCCTGTTAGAGAGTGTAGACCAGTGTTTCTGACACCTAACACTCAGGTGAATTATAAATTAGAAACTGGTCAGTGCCCTGTTCTCCTCACAATCAGGGTACAGAGTGTCAACGGCTGTTTCACTGTGCCCGGTGGCCAGTGGCTTTGAATCACTGTGCTCACATCATGAAATAAATAGAAAGTGCCACGTCCTGAATTTCATAATCCCCAGCAAGTTCACAACACAGCCTGAAGAAATGAGTTGTGCTTGGCCCCAGGTGAGAAGCTTGCTCATACAGATTTTTTTTTTTGTCACCGACTGAACCCACCCTGGGGGTGGGGCTGGTGTGGCAGGTGGTGCTGGGGTGGTCCCTGTGCACTTGCCTAAGCAGGCACTTTAGGTGCTGAGCTATCTCCCAGCCCAATCCCATGCAAATTTTCTAATAATCACCATTGACTAGGCAATTGCAATCGCTTGACAATGAGGTCTATTGCATTTTAGTGTGCATTTACTGGCCACAGAGCGACTTCTTTTTATCCTTGCTTCTTCTACTCATCACCAGTTTGTTTTTCCATACTGGTGATACTAAAATATTATTAAACCTGTATTTATATTTCTTTCATATAGTTTTGTGATTATGTTATGGTTCACTGAAAAATAGCATCACTAGTAGTCAGGCAGTCTGTTCATTCACTTAAAATTTTGAAATAAAGCATTGGAGAGGGAATGGGGGAGAGAGATGTATCTATGTATGCAAGCAGGATAGTTTGGACAACTGTAATGTGCATTTCTGCTGGTCTGTGGAAAGGAGCAGTTAGTGCTTTAATTCGTGTCTTTTTTGCAATTGATTGTACTTTTTCTCTTAATTTCTTATACATTTGTTTCTTTTCTTCTTTCTTCTTCCAATTTTACATGCATATATCCGGTAATATGAATAACCATTTTCTCTTTGAAGTGTGAGTTTTGCTTTCCCATTCCCAATGTAATATCAATATCCCTTGATATTACATTAAACAATGAAACGTATTCAGTCTCAACCATCTGTCTCGGCCGGGGAGATGGCTCAGTGGAATAAGCACTTCCCTGGCAGGCGAAAGGGCCTGAGTTCAATCCCCGGTTCCATGAAAAACAAAAAAAAAAAAAAACACTATTAGAACCATCTGTCTCTTCTTTCCTAAAAATACAATAGAACACTTCGATTAGATTCTTGTTTAAGGTTAGTTATATTGAACTTTTAGCACATATAGCAATATGTAATATTTATTATCACAACAATGTAAACTACAGTAAAGAAAATCTCTGAGTTCACTTGAAGTTATTACTTGTATTTATAGTTTTACATTTATAAACTATACTAATAAATTCAGAGACAAGATGTTGAGAATTATTCTCCTGTGCACACACATAGGCACACATTTGTGGGACTGCATTAAGTGGTTAGTGCAGAATTCATAGTAAAGTGGGAAGAGAAATTCTAAATTTAAAAAAAAAGGCTAATCTGCTTAAGATAAGATATCTTATAACACATTTGTGCTGAGTACTTCATAAAAGGCTACAGAGTTGAATTAACATAATTAACTTCATAGTCTGGGGGGTTGGAGAGGACACACCACAAACCTGAAAACAGAAAAGACAGAAACAGGTCAGGTAAACACACTAGATTAAATTTCTCTCAAAAAAAGTAGTAGAGTTCACCCTTTGAAGAGACAATGTTTTTGTTGTTGTTGTTCTGCCCCTGAATTCCAGACACATATTTTGGGGATCTGCTCTACCTAACCACTAAAGATTTATTTACTTATTTTATTTATGTTTAAGAATGAAGCCACTACCTTAATTTATGTTTTGACAGTTGTGGAACAATTTTATCTGATGCTTTACCATAGTTACATTATCTAGAGTAATTCATATTAGAAGACGTGGAGTAGTTTTATTTTGTTGAACGAAACTTATTTAGGATTTCTCTTCCCATTTTAATGGTATAAATCATTAGTCTTTTGGTGCATAGTTGTCGTACAAACTGACTTGTATCATTTCCTTGTTTCAGCTTGCCATTCATGCGTACCATGACTGCAGTCTTCCTGAGTCCTGGTGTTGCATGGCAGCATTTTCAAATATCCAACTCACTGACCACAATGAGAAGCGTGAAAAGTACAGTTCAAAAACCCAGGCTTCACTTTGCCATATAGCTCTGATAGTTCATATCCAAAAACATCTAAATAAGATTCAGCAGAAATTTAAAATAATTAAAATTTAATCCTGAGAATTTGCTCTCTGTGAAAGAAGAAATGCAATTTCTAACTACAGTCTATACAGTCCACCCAAGGTGCTATGAGGCAACATCATGGCCCTCACAGAAATCTTCTCCTTGAAGACAATAGCCAAGATGGGTGTGGCCGAAAAAAAGTAAGAAACAAACTAAGAAGGAAAGAAAAAAGAAGGGAGAAAGGAAGGGAAGGAGGGAGGGAGGAGGGGAAGGCAGGCTCCCAACTCCATCCCCAGCCCCCTTGCAGAATCCACAGAGATGCAGCTGAAATAGCTGCAACCTGTGAGCATCAAGGAGGAGTCAGAGTTGGTCAGCTTGGAGGGCGCTGGGCAGTGGGTGCCGCGGTGTGTGCTGCAGGGGGCAGTGCGACACGCTGACAGACATCGCTCTCTTTAGGATGCTACTGAGATTTTCTCCCTTTTACTTTTTTTTTTTTTAAGAGAATGCAAAAATACTGAAATAAAAAAATTAGAAACTGTATAGATTTTTCTTAAACAAAATCATAGAATTCAACAATGGTTATTATATTATTATATTGCATATTATTATCTTTAAGTTAATTGTTCACATTACTAGACATACACATACAAAAATTGTTAAAAAAAATAATAAAAATGAAGGGCCATTCAAATAGCTCAGTGGATTAAAGCACGTGTAAACAGGCAAAGGGGCCTAGGTTCAATCCCTGGGCCTGCTGTGCCGGCCCTGCCCCCAGGGTGCACTGGGCTGGCAATTGACAGGGCGTGGTGGCGCGCACCTGCAATCCCAGCTCTTGGGAGGCTGTAAGGAAAATTACTAAGTCTGATCTAGTGGTGAGATCCTGAACACCCTGTGGACCCTTCCCTAAAATAAAAAAGAAAAAAGAATAATAATAAAAACTAAAAAGGAGAAAAGAAACCATTTAAGCATTGACTGTTCCTTTGATACATCCTACTGAGAGGCATTCCTAGCTATTTCACACAGAGCTAAACTCTTTGTGCATGATTAATTTAACTGGAAATACAATGCTTCATTCCCCTTGTTTAAATTGAGGGTCACTCAAAAGAACCATCGCAGTTCCAGTGAGCTATTAGATCAGTGGAGACTTTATTAACTCTTTTTATTAACTCTGAACAGCTGATCGCATTCTTTGTGTGACAAGCCCTTCTTTTGAAGGGATCTTCTGCAATAGATTTTGCAAACTAGTCTCTGTCTCAGAGGGAAATTCTTACATAAATCATCCTACAGGAATCTAAGCAGACCATTTTATGCCTGAGTGGCCAAAGAAAAAATCATTTACAAACATTTTCAGTTTTGGATTCTGTCCTAAATTATTTTGAATGAGCTAGAAACATACCCCTATTGCCTCAACAATACCATTACAGAAATAATCCTTTTTGAGGTAGGGTAGTTATCTCATAAAATTTAATATTTGTTGATTCCAGTACTACCTAGAAATAGAAACTTTGGTTTCTGAAACATGAAGTCATCTATTTCAGGAGCCTATCTATTGCCATGAACCAGTAGTACAATTTAGTTTATGGTGACATAAGGCATGTTTAGCAGAATTATTACTTAAATGTATTTGAAAAAAACTATAAAAACCATTATAAACTAATTCCATGATTTACAGAGAAGAGTAAAGAAGAAAGAATCTCACCCATGAGACTCACTTACATGAGGGCGAAAAAGATACGTTCAGTCATGGCGGAAAAGAATGATTAGTGCTTCTTAGCAGACCCAAGTAGTTTTGAGTTTCAAGGGTTGATACTTGAACACAGTAGTAGACATAGGTGAAAGGAGTGAAAGATACCTATCTGTCTCCATGTTGGGGTAGAACTTTCATTATCAACATGAAGTTAACTACCTAGAATGTGAAAAGGGAAGAGGTGCTGATGACCAAGCTTGTTGGATTCAGTTCATCATGAAAATGTTTGAATGTGAAGCATGATACCTGATAAACAGCTGCTAGAAACATAGCAAAACAGGAGCTCCTGAATCTCCAGGTTGCCTTTCCCTTCATCAAAATGTTATTGCCGAAGCCTGTGTCCCAGACACTAACTTCATTGCTGTAGCTGAGACTGTGAAGAAGGACACTGTACTGCATCAGCCAGCAGGTGTCTCCCCACATTTACTTTTTTTTTCCTATGTCCCTTTACATTCCATGAGATTGGGGTAAAGAAGACCATATGTCTGTACCAGTTCTTTTTAGATTAATATTTTTCTCTTCACCTGATCCTTAAATTTAATTTCATCTTATTTTATTTTTATTTTTTTGTGGTACCAAGGATCGAAGTAGGACCTTGCACTTGCTAGGGAAGCACTTATTCTACTGAGCTATCTCCCAGCCCTTCTTAAAATATTTGTAAATAATATTTATAAAAGTAAAGTATCTTTATAGATACAGAATTTTCTACTTCTGCTTCAAAAACATATAATAAATATAAACCGTGTCATACATTTTACTTAAGTTCAATGTGTTAATAAAACTTTCATCTTTTATATAATTCCTTGCTGATTTTAGTTATTGATATTTATTTATGTATGAAATGTACCTTATGCATTTATCTGCCAATTTAGGAGAACTGTTGGAACTTAAGGATGTTACTTAAAGAAAAACAGTATAATATCAGCAGAACATTTCAAGACTCAGTTGTATCACAGTCAACACATTAAAAGAAATCAAAACTAGATAAGGAGATACACATTTGAGCATCTTCAACAGCTTTCGAGACACAGACCCAGGAACTCATCCCAAGGAAAACTGAAAACAACCATTCTGAAATTAAGAGCAGTAGTAGTTTAACAGCTCATGATATTGCCTCTTTGGAACAAAGCAATTAACCACTACATCCAATGAAAATGGTCATGGGAATTTCGGTAGGTAAAGTGTAATTAACTAAATTAGAAGTAATGAAAATGCTACACTTAAACAATAGTGAGATTGTATAGAGATTTGATATACTACGGTGGTTTGCGGTCCATTTGAACTTCTATATACAATTAAAAGACATTTCCTCTAGCAAAAGATCCAGGGATTTGTGTGAGGGAAAATCGCTGCTGCCTGCCAGCTCTCTGCCAAATGAGCTTTAAAATGCCTGCCCTGCGCTGATGCCAGTTGGCCCGGCTTTGTCTTCAGGCAGGTGGTTGACATCACGGTCATGTAGCTGCTTTCTGGATAACAGCAGCCCTGCAGTGGAGTGTCACACTGTCCTTCCAGCCCATTCCCCAGCTCTCGCCTCTAATAAACCTCTAGTGTTTCCAGAGAAAATGACATTTGTGATCTTGTTAGACAGTGAAAGACAAGATACTGTATTTCACTGTTTGGAATTTCAAATAAGATTTAGTAAAATAAGCATTTCTTTTCTAATTATTCTTGAGGCTAGTAATTTAAAAAATCATCTTTGAATTATGGCTTTAAAATTTACCTTTTCTTTGAAACCCAAAATAGTCCGACATATGTTTATGGAGAAGCCATACTGTAAAAGTCAGACTGAAATTCTTACTATGGTTATGTGTTTTTAAAAATAAGAATAAGATTATTTAAATATTTACCCACAGGTATATTGTTAAAAATGTCCACCATATATAATCACTATAGGTAGAAGAATTTCCATCATTTGTCACCTTCCTTTCAAAAAGTTATTAAAATCATAAAATAAAAAATGCAAAGAAAATAAAATTGCTTGAATTTTTAGATTTTTTCCCACATTGTACTCAGAAAACATCTAACTTGAGTACAACCCTTAAAAAAAGCTCTGTAGGTAAATCAAACAATAGAAAGTGCTATTATTACAGAAGCTACTACAGTAATTCTTATTTCTCATACTAAAATAATGAGTGGAATTTTATTCCTCGATATATGTGAAAAGTATAATAACGCAAAAGAAAAATAATATTTTTATCATTTATATTGATTTTTACATGTATTTTAATACAGTGTCTACAGGGCCTCACTGCTAGATCGGACTCATAGTGATCCCCCTGTTTATAGCCTCACAAAAGCAGGGATTACACGTGTGCACCACTGTGGGGCTAGCAAGACAGGCTTGAGGATCAAGCCCCTGGCCCCTGTGCATGCTTGCAGGTGCTTTAATCCACTGAGCTATTTGGCTGGCCCTTCTATATTCATTTTGAATGATATAATTTTTTAGCATTCATTCATTGAAACAACCATATTTCAATTTTGTTGGATATCACGTACCTGCAAAACATTACCTGTGACTAAAATTAAAACCTCTTTCCCACAGAATATTGAGGCACTCTCAGGTGCTTGGTCTGGAAGTATCTCTTTGTTGTTATTGTTGTGATTTTTTTGTCTTTTTTTATAGTGTCATGCTGGACACTGAGATTGGATTCTTTGTTTTATGCTCTCTTGTATGAACTCAGTGCTTTACCAATGCTTGAAATATACTAACTGACATGCAATAAATATTAGTTAAGGAAAAAGGAGTGCTCATCTTATCTTTCAAAATTATATTCCAACTTACTAAGGGGTAGGTAATGAGCTCATCTTTTATTTCTTAATTGAATTTCATTTTATTTCTATTTACTATATTAACTTTGTCATTGTGATTCATGATCCTAATTTTAACTTTAATGGAGCCCTATTAAGAAGTATAACCATAATATTATTTCAGATTTTGATTGTTGCTAAAATATTTACAAACAGAAAGAAAAAAGGAGTAAACAAATTTTAGACTTGGCATAAGCTCAAAGTTTTCTTATATAGAATTATTTTGAATACATTTAGTTGGAAAATAATAGGGTTTTTTTGTTTGTTTTTTGAGGGGTTTTTTGTGGTACCAGGGACTGAACTCACAACCCTGTGCTTGCCAGGCAAGCACTTATTCGACTGAGCTATCTTCCTGGCCCTCAATACAACTTAATTATTTACCTGTTAGTTAAAAGTTTTGTAAAGAAAACATAACACTTTTAGAGATATTTTTGGCAATTAAAGTACTCAAATAAGTAAAACAAGTTCTAAACATATACTCCAAATTTCACTTCCTACCTAAAGCATATATATGTAGGGTTGTGCTCTCTAAACACAAGATAAAGTTTATCAAGTTAATATCAAAATCACTGGTAAGTAGAAATTAAATCAGCCTCTGCTACCTACTTGCTCTGAGTAATTCATAACAATAAAGTGTGGAGGGCTAAGCCAGACTGAGGCAGGAGGATCATTATGAGTTAAAGACAGCCTGGGCTTCTGGCTATGAAGTGATTTCAGGGTCTACTTGATCCTCTCTCTTTTTTTTTTTTTTTTTTTTTTTTTTTTTTTTTTTTTTGGCGGAACCGGGGATTGAACTCAGGCCCTTGCACTTGCCAGGGAAGTGCTTATTCCACTGAGCCATCTCCCTGGCCCCTCAAGGTCTACTTGGACTGCACTTTGGACCCTGTCTCCAAAAGGCATATATATATATGAGTATAATGAGTATAGAACAATTTATTGCTTCTTTCACAGAACAATTCTTTAGTATATCAATGTCAACTGTCATGGTCTGATAATACTTAAAATTTGGATTAACATATTTGTGCTCAAAAGATGTAAATTCACTTCTTTGTGCTTTTTGAAGATTAAATAGGCTCCTGTAAAATTTAAAATAAGATAAAATATCTGTCATAGTTGGGCATTTTGCAAAGTGAACAATACAACATAGGACACATTTTATAAGGTTGTTTTAGAATGAACTACCCAAAGAATCATATACAAGGGGTGCAGGAAATCTGTCCACACACTAAAGACCAAAGAATCCAGCAGAGGGCTTGGATCTTAATATACTGCATGACTGCAGCTGAAGACAGGAGGAGCCTGTGACAATGTTTCATGCAGGCCCGCTTGAAGGATCTGCACTAAGAAGGCCCAAAGTCTAATGAAAGAAGCTAGCAGGACTATGCCAGTGGGATAAGGGACCCATGCCAGCAGGCTGAGGGATCTGAACTGGAGCCAGAGAGTGATAGTCAAGATGAGGACTGGAACTCCCCCAAAGTGGACCATAGACATTCTCAGAGACAGTGAGGACCTCAGCTTCTCCTCTGAGAACAGCCAATTCCATCATGACAGAAGAATAGTCCAAGAGGACCAACAGCTTGCAACAGCTTGCAACAGCTCCCTAGCAGCCTCTACAGCTTCCCTGACATCTCCCCACTCTTTTCCAGATCTGCCTCTTATGCTGCTAGCAATAGTCTTGCCACACCCAGTGCCACAATAGTGCAGTTCAGCTGGGTGTTACAAGTTTACCACTCACTGAAAATCCACCACAACGTCCTTCAAATATTTCTTGAGATGGATATATACTCAGTATCTCAAGTCTATTCTAACCATTCCACCTGTCAGCAGAAAAGTATACATTTGTTCTGTTCTTATCTACTTTCTATCACTTATTTTTAAGAATTGTTATATCAATGACAGCACTGATACAGGAAAATTTTGTTGTTCATTAATTTAGATCTGCTCAGGAGCTGCTTCTACCTCTTATCTCATGTACACAGTGAAAAAGCAAATGAAAATGAAACAAACTAATAAAAAATTTCTTAAAGTAAGTTGATGACACAATTGCAATTATATATTCAGAAGCCTGAAAATATGTGAATGGCTGTTAAATGCTTGATTAGAGAACTGGATAAAGCACATAGGAGACATTTATGGATAAAACAATGCTTTAGAAGCTTAGGAAATTTAAAATTTTTAAATTTTTAAATAATGATTTCTGTTTTAAATAAAATCAAGCATGCACAACTGAAATGCTAAAATACTCTATCTCATTCATTTTAAAAGGCTAAACTCTATAGAACATAAGCATAAAATTATCATAATAGCTTTTATAAATTATAAAAATAACTGATTTAGAAAAATATTTTTGAAATTACACATCTGCAAAATTACTGGAATAATTTGTTTTAGTATTAAAAATAAAATTACAAGAAATTACATTATGACAAATTTACCAAACTTAAGTGGTATTTGTAAGGATACCAAAATTTGGTGCCAATTCTTAACCACATATTTTTAACTTACAGTTGTTTTTCAGTGTATAATCCTGGATAGAAGATCTCAATGAATTCTTGGTTGAATGTAATTTTAAAATATGAAGCTATGAATTTAAAATTATGTATATAAATAGCATGCTAGAATTCTTCATGCTATTTCTTTGCTTTACTGACATTGTGGGAATTTCCTAGTCTTCCTGTATGCAAAAATACAGACATAAAGAAATGTGATCTTTTATAATGTGTATAATTTTGGCATAGTTATTTATCTCTAAAATGCCCATCACTGAGAAATGTGACACTTAAATTATTCATACATCTAAACAGTCACAGTATGCAAACCTAGTGCATCATTAAGAAAAAAAATACAGTTCTTTAGCATTTTAGAATGTTATTATATGATCGAATTACTTTACATATGCTGAAACAATAGCTGCTGTTTGTAATTCAACATTATGAGTTCTGAAATTTAAAAAATACATTCTATTGTTTTTCCAGAAACATGTACTTCTGTTGTTTTATTTTGAAAGCAGTAGTCCTCCGGAAAATAGATTGATGAAGCTCACACATTATTAAAATCCACTGAGGTGATCACTCTGAGAGAAGTCAGGGAGCAGCTGTCTTACAATTTCATCAACTAGACATGGAGGTAAGATCCAAACATGACACAATGCTAAGGGTTTCATGAACTAAGATAAACAATTAGACATTTGTGCATTTACTGGTTTGTTGCTTCACATATTCCACATATTATATTTGTTTAGTACAAAATTAAATATGTCAAATCTCTTTTGTATTTTACTCAGTAAGTTATTTTAGTAAGGAAAGGAGGGAAAAGGCAATTGAAATGTAAGATCTGAGATTTAAACACTCAAAAGGTGAAATAATGCATGATTTCGCTTACATCAGAAGCTTAAACTACAAGAATGTGGAAAGTTGAAACAAGTGGTAGGTTGTCTGAGACAAGGAGAGGAAACTTTTGCCAAAAGGAAGGGGGTCAAGAGGTTGAGGGAGAGAAAAGGAAAAGGGGAAAGAAGGAGGGATATATTCTGTACTGAAACAGCTCCCTGCAATGACTTGCAATCAGAATGTACTACAGACACGTACTAATGAATAAACATGATGGTATTGTGTTGAGTAGTTTTTCTAGAGTTGTTAGGAGTCAGGTTCATTGCAGTATAAAAACAATTTTTAAGTGTAAGCATATACGATAGATCCGGCTTAGGCATGACAACTAAAGCTATGTAACTGCTGGAAGAAACAGAAACATGAGGTGTAGGTGGAGGCAAGGACTTCATGAGCTGGAGACCAATTGCACATGAAACAATAGCTAGAATCCATAAATGGGACTACTCAAAATTTAAAAAATTCTCTGCTCAGCAGAGGAAGCATCCACAGAATAAACAGACAACCAAAGAATGGTGGATAAAAGTTTTCCAGTTATTGTTTTGGGAAACAACTAAAGTCTAGAACATATCAGGAACTTAAAAATGCTAATGACAAGAAAGAACTAACATCGATGTGCTACTACTAAGATTTGCCATGTTGCCTCTAAATTTCAACATGCAACTTCATCACTGGTGTAACGATAAAATAACTTACCAATCCTTTGATCTTGAGTTCTTAGCCTAGGGACTATGAAAAATAATTTTCTGATTTTTAGAAATTACTCAGTGTAACATAATGTGGAACAGCATCATGAATAGATGGAGATACCAATAGAACATATTTGGAATGAGGAATAAGCAGTACTTTGCAAGTCAGGAATCCCAACTCAATTTGAGATGATTTCTTCAATTTTATAGAAAGATGATTATAAGAATGAAAGTTATAAAAACAGATGTCTTGTTCTTGCTGTTTCAGTTAAGTGGGAAGTTCATAGTCTTAGAACATCAAGCAAATGTTTACACTTAATAATTCACATGGACATACATGAGTTTTCTTGTTTTTGTCATATTGATATGGGGAATACAAATATATTAGGAAGTAACAGAAACCAGATATGCCCAGATCTGAAAATCTAGAACACCAAATGATAGCAACTGGGAATATCCATAGCTGTATATCTATATATCTATATCTCTATATATCTATGTCGCTACATATCTATATAGATGTATAGATATATAGATATATCAACTCCTCCCTCCCCACTGCTACCAGAGATCGAATTTCAGACCTTACACTGCTGGGCAGATGCTTATATCACTCAGCTCTATCCTCAGCAGCAGCTGATATTTTTCAGGGACTATAAAGACTGTTGAGTTGAGGTTACTCATTTAACAAGTAGATGAAAAATCATGTATATTAAATGTGATTTCATAAAGCTTCACAGAGAAATATAGAGCTGGGACTGAAACTAAACTCTCACAGTACTCTGGATTAAGAACTAATTCTTCATTACTGCTCTTTTTTCTATTTTGTGAAAAATACACTATGCATCAATTGAGTCTCTGTGGATTTGGGATGTACTTAATGCAGTTATATGCACATTAGACTTTAGAAAAATGACAATAATTATGAACAATATTTTATGTGTTCAGTTTGTTATGTAGCGCCATATATTATGTGATTAAGCACTAAATTGGTATTGATTTAATTTATAAAACAACCACTTTAAACATAAAGTTTGAGAACTAACCATCAAGTATAATCTAACATATAATCATGTGTATTTAAATATTTTTTAAAAAATAAATTTTGTCAAAATATAACAAAAGTGACTAATATTGACCATTTTGACTAGTAGAGCAGTTATTTTTGTAACTTCAAAGTAAAGTTAAAGCTATTCTTAGTGCAAATATGAATTATGGTATTTAGTTTTTATTTGTGTGTGTGTGTGTGTGTGGTTTTTTTTTCTGCATTTAGGGGAAGGTTCTACATGGTATGCAAGGTCTCGCTACTACATCAGACTCACAGTCATCAGCCTGTTCACAGCCTCCCAAGAGCTGGGATTACAGGTGTGTGCCACCAGGCCCAGACTTGATTGCTATTTCAGTGCACCCTGAGGGCAGGGCAGGCATGGCAAGCCTGGGGATGGAACCTCTGGCCCCTGCACCTTCTTTCAGGAGCTTTAATCCACTGAGCTATTTGACTGGTCCTTGTATTTAGATCTGTTGTGTAATTTACTTCAAAAATTGTTTTGGGCATAAATGTGCAGCATAATGAGACAAAGGAATAAAATTTCAATAGTTAAACCCTTATTTACCAGATTGATCAGTGTGCATGTATTAGAAGCACTTTTGGGCCCTGGAGAGATAGCTCAGTAAGCATTTGCCTGGCAAGCACAGGGTCCTGACTTTGATCACCAGTACTGCAGGAAAAAAAACAAGAAGCAGTTTCTGCCTGAAATGTGCTCTCTAAAAGTTGCAGGTATAGAGTAACAGCATAAAAAAATAAATATTTTATTCAAAGGTAACTATGACTTACGTGCAACACATTAATTACTTCAGCAGATTATAAAAACATTAAGAAAGTCACTGCCAGACCAGTGAGATAGCTTATCAGACTAAAGTACCTGCTTAGGCAAGTGCAGGGACTGTGATTTGATCCCTGGCACCATATGCCAACCCGAATCCCAGGGCAGGCTGAGCCAGCCAAAGTCCAGGCATAGGCCCATATACCTGTAATCCCAGTGCTGGGGAGGTTGAAAACAGGAGGATCACCAGGAGTCCTAGCTGCATACTGAGACCCTGCAACAGCCAAATATATTTTTAAAGAAAGAAAGCAAGTCACTGCCAATTGTAAATGCTCTGTGTCATAATTTGTATTACAATATGGAAAGGTGTTTTATCCCCTGATCTTACAAAGTATGCCTCAAACCTTTGAAAGTTGGTAGCATGCAGGAAAAGAAAAAACAACTCTGGAACCAGACTAGTGAGGTTTGAATTCTACCTCTGACACTTTTGAGTAGTGTGACATTGGGAGAACATCTTAAGTCTTTCCTGCATCCATTTCTTCATTAGTTAGAAAGTATGGGTAATTTGATATTATTGCTGTCTAAATAAAATTTCTGTGTACATTAACAAAACTAATAGGTGCTATGTGATAAAACCTAAACTAGGTATAGAACATTTTTCAATTCTGTATTTTATTATAATTTAAAATTTTCTCTATGTTAATACAGCACACTCATCTTCTTAATGTGATAGAAGAAAATATTGTTAATTAGAATGCAAAAGAGTTTAAGTAAAACTTTGTTTTTAAATGTATTTGGTACAGGATCTCACTATGCAGCTCACACTCATAGCAAATCCTCCTGATTTCAGCCTCCCCAGGTCCTGAGATGGCAGGGGCGAGCCACCATGCCCACTTGCAATGCCCAGCTCAGTGTGCTCAGGGGAGAGGCCAATGCAGCATGTGGTGCCAAGATGAAAACCCCCATAGATTTTAATACAAACAATTGAGAACATGTGAGATATCATCTCTCTCTTTTTTAAATTAATTTTATTGAGAAAGAAATACCAATGAGAGTTTCAAAACAGGTTAGTAGGACAGTTACAATAATTAATATGTTGCATATTACTGTCTTTGTAGTAGGTATACATAGTACAAGATGTAGACATGATATCTTGTCTAAATACTATTAGTGTAAATCTTTCTTCTCATTGAACTAAGAGAAAGAAGATAGATAGATAGATAGATAGATAGATAGATAGATAGATAGATAGATATAGATAGATATAGATATAGATATATATAATTTGAATATACAGCTTCTTTCATTGCAAAATGATCTTTCATTTATATCCCCCTTTTTTGTTCATTCTTGTCAGAGATGGGTATTTCATTGCCATTCAAATATTGTAGGTGCATGAGTTCACCAAAATAATCCAACATAGTGCAGTAGACCATAATAGCATGGGTTAGCCGCAGGACTGTCAATGTCAGAAATTGTTGACTTGAGCCTTTTACAGCTCATCATATTAATATGGTTTTACTTTTCATATCTGATGTTTATATTTTTCTGCTGGATGGTTAAGACCAAGATAAAGCAGGACCTATGTACCAAATTGTGTAACTTTTGTATCTGACAATCTCAGTCAAATCCCCTCAAGATTTACCCTAAAACTGTGAAAAGCAGTTTTTAGATCTTTTGCTAGTGTCAGCTTTCTGGATGAGTCATGGCCATTGCTTGACCAATTTGTTCTCTGGGAAAGCCTGAGAGAATGTTTTCTCTCCAAGTGACTCTCCTTAGGTACCCTCTACATCAGCAATCACTTTCCTCTGTGGCCCCATAATCTCTTTGAACAGAAAATTTGGGACACCACTGAGTTATATGATATTACAGTACAGGTTGTCTTGTGTCCTGAGTCCTCATTGACCTTGAAGGGCTAGGGCCAAAATGTTGGATATGGTTGTAGCCCTTCTCTTCCTCTATTTTTTGGTCTACAAACTTAATTTGTTAACACTCCAAATAAGAAGCTTAATGATATTATTACCTTACAACATAGGCAGTTGAGCTTCACATCATTATCGGTCTGAATCTCAAATGCCTAAGACATAACATAGAACATGTATTTTCCAACAATCATTGCTATGCTCAACCATAAATCCCTATTGAATGTGAAAAAATAAAAAATGAATAAAATAAGGAATTACATATTTTTACATAGAAATTTAGAAATCTAACCATATACAATATTATAGCAGGACAGTCCTATGACTTTTTTTATAGTCTCATATTTTTATGTATTTATTAGCTTCTCAGATTTCTTCCTCTGAGAAATATGTGTTCAATTCGGATGTCCAGTTCTGGATTGGGACTTTAAATTTTGGGGCCCTAGCTTTTTAGTTCTTTATAACTTCTAAAGAAAAGACCTTTGTCTGAATGCTTATTTGCTAAGATTTTTTGCAAATTTGTGGGTTGTCTTTCCACTCTATTGGTATCTTCTTTTGATATACAAAGGCTTCTCAATAAGAGGAGGTCCCAGTTTGTAAATATTTCAAGATTAATAGAAATCAATGAGAAAGAAGGAGTCAATACAAATGATATAAAAATAATTTGGGCAGAAGTAAAAGCAGAAAATTTCCCAAATATGGGGAAACAAGCTGACATTCAAGTAATGAAGCATATAGAACACCAAATAATATCAACTCAATTAAAAAAGCACCCAGATATATAATAGTCAAGGTCCCAGAAATCCAGCACAACAATAATATTCTAAAAATTGCTGCAGAAAAGAAACAGATCATATTTAAAGGAAAACCCATCAGAATAATGGCAGACTTCTCTTCACAAATCATGAAGGCAAGAAGAGAATGGAACAAAGCACTTCAAGTCCTGTATGAAAACAAATTCCAGCCCAGACTACCATGCCCTGCAAAACTGTCTTTCAAGTTTGATGGAGAACTGAAAGACTTCTATGAGAAAGAACAATTAAAGAATTTCATGATATCAAAGCCAACCCTACATGCACACTACTAAGGGAATGTTTAGAAAGGGATCAAAATGGTCAGAATTTCATGGATAAGAACGAAATATCCTACCAAATAAGGCAAACAATTAAACAGGCAAAAAAGCGATATACGACAGCAGGTAAATGACATGTTAATCATAAGTCAATACAACTCAACTATAACCATCAATGGAAATGGACTTAATTGATCAATTAAAACAGACTGTCAGAGTGCATTAGGAAGGAAAACCAACAATATGCTGTACAAAAGAAACATACTTATATCATAAAGAAATTCACAGGCTAAAAGTCAAAGGATCCAAAAAAAAAAAAAAAAAAAAAAACTACACACCCCAGCACCTCAGAAAAAACCATGAGCGGCAATCCTGTTGGCAGACAGTCTCAACTTCAAATGAAGAATTATCAAATGAAATAAAGAAGGCCACTATATACTGGTCAGGGGAAAATTTGAAGAGAAAGAGGTAACGCTCATAAGTATGTACACACCTAACATAGGAACACCCAATTATATACGACAAATTTTTTTTTCTTACAAATCTTAATGGATATAAAAATCTAATATCCAATACCACAATTTCAGCAGGAGACCTTAACATCCCTTTTCCCAAAAAGATAGGTCAGGCAGACAAAAAATTACTAAAGAAGTAATAGAAATGAACCAGAACTTAGAACAAATGGACTTAGTGGGCAAATACACAGAGTTCCACCCAACCACAGATGAATACACTTTTTTTTCAGGTGCACATGGGCCATTTTCTAAAATAGACCACATACTGGTGCATAGGTCATGCTTAAATAGATGCAAGCAAACAGAAATTATCCCATTCATGATATCTGATCACAGTGCAAGGAAACTGGAAATAAATGAGACAAGGAAACACAATAACCACATGGAAATTAAGCAACATCCTACTCAACAATCAATGGGTCGCAGATGAAATTAAACAAGAAATTCAACAATATCTACACTTCAATGAAAATTCAAGCACAACTTATTGCAATTTATGGGATGTGATGAAGACAGTCCTCAGGAGGAAATTTATAGCTGTGAACTCACACATTAGTAAAACAGAATGGGAACAAATAAACACTCTAGTGTTGCACCTACAACATCTAGAGAAGGAAGAGCAAATCAAACCCAGAGCCCAAAGACAGGAAGAAATCATAAAGATTAGAGAAGAAATTAATTCAGTTGAGAAGAATACAGATCAAAAAATTAATGAATAAAAAACTGGTTCTTTGAAAGATTAAATAAAATTGATAACCAAAACTCATCAAAAAGAGGAAAGAAAATTCAAATAGAAGCACTAAGGAATGAAAAGGATGAAATCACCACAGACCCAGTGGAAATTCAGAAGATTGTCCATAACTACTTTGAGAAACTTTACTCTCTCACAGTAGAAGACACAGAAGAAATGGACAGATTCTTCAAAAGGTACAAATTAACAATACTGAAGTAAGGTGATATAACAACTTTTAATAACCTAGTAACAGCCAATGAAATACAAAACGTAATAAAAAGCCTGCCGACAAAGATAAGTCCAGGTCCTGATGGATTCACAGCTGAATTGTACAAGAAATTAACAGAAGATATAATCCAAATACTCCTCAAACTTGTCAATGAAATTGAAAAAGAAGCAGTCCTCCCAAAATCATTCTGGGAGGCAAGTATTATACTGATTGCAAAACCACAGAATGACACACTTAAGAAAGAGAAGTACAGGTCAGTCTCCCTCATGAACATAGATTCAAAAATCCTCAATAAAATCCTAGTAAATAGAGTACAGCAAATCATCAAGAAAATCATACACCATGACCATGTTGGAATCGATAATGTAATACAAATCGATAAATGTAATACACTATATCAATAGAGCCAAATCCAAAAACCATGTGATAATCTCAGTTGATGCAGAAAAGGCTTTCTGACAAAATTCAACACTCATTCATGCTCAAAGTCCTACAGAAAATGGGTCTGGATAGCCTCTATCTCAATCAGATAAAAGCCATCTATGACAATGCAATGGCTAACATATTTCTAAAAAGGGAAAAACTGAATTTTTTTACTCTTAGATCTGGTATAGACAAGGATGTTCTCTATCACCCCTCGTATTCAATATAGTTCTGAAATCATTACTCAGAGATGTTAGACAAGAGAGAAATAAAGGGAAAAAGAACAGGTTAAGAAACAGTTAAACTATCATTATTTACAGATGACATGATACTCTACCGGGAACACCCATAAGGCTCCACCCTTATGCTACTAGAAGTAATATACAAATTCAGTAGCATAGTAGGATACAAAGTAAATACCCAAAAGTTAATAGCATTCTTCTACAATGAAAACAATCACACTGAGAGGAAAATTAGAGAAACTACACCTTTTATAATAGTACCATGGAAAATGAAATGTGTAGGAATAAATCTAACTAAAGAAATAAAATAATTATTCGATGAAAATTATAATACTCTGCAAAAAAAAAATGACTCTAGAGGATTTGAGAAAATGGAAAGAAAATCCCTGCTTTTGGATAGGAAGAATCAACAATATGAAGATGGTCATATTCTCAAGATTGTAAGGATGGTTCAATGTACATAATCAATAAATATAATACACTAGATAGATAGATAGATAGATAGATAGATAGATAGATAGATAGATAGATAGATAGATATTTGGAACCAGATAAAACCTAGAATAGCAAAGGCAATCCTGGGCAACAAAAGCAAGGCAGGAGGAATTACAATTCCTGACTTTAAATTATACTACAAAGCTACTGTGATACAATCAGCTTGGTATTGGCAAAAAAAATAGACCTGAGGATCAATGGAATAGATTAGAAGATGCAGAAGTCACTACCAACACTGTCAGCCACATTATCTTGGACAAAGGAGCCAAACATGCTCACTGGAGGAAAGATAGTCTCTTTAAAAAATGGTGCTGGAACAACTGGCTCTCTACATGCTGAAAACTAAAACTTGATGAAGTATATTGCCATGCACTAAACTAAAATCAAAATGGATTAAAGATCTAAACATTAAATAAAACACTAAATTTCCTTGAAGAAAAAATAGGAGGGATTCTTGAAGACATAGGGATAGGCAACCAGTTCATGAACAAAAATCAAACTGCATGGAGAATACTTGAAAGAATTAACAAGTGGGACTTTCTCTTATTGAAAAGTTTTTGCATGTCAAAAGAAATTACCAACAAAGTGAAAAGACAACCCACGAATTTGGGAAAAAATCTTAACTAATAGGCTATCAGACAAAGGTCTGCTCTCTAGAATTCATAAAGAACTAAAATACATTAGGGCCCTCAAATTTAAAGACCCAATCCAGAAATGGGCATCTGAAATGAATACACACTTATCAGAGGACAAAATTAAAGAAGTGAATAAATATATGAAAAAATGCTCCACATCACTAGCCATCCATGAAATACAAGTTAAAACAACACTGAGATACCATTTCACCCTAGAAAGAATGGCTATCATAAAGAAATCAACCAACAACAAATGTTGGAGAGGCTGTGGGGAAAAAGGAACCTGTCTCCACTGCTGGTAGGAATGTAGACTGGTGCAACCATTATGGAAGTCTGTGTGGAGACTCCTTAAAAAACTAGGACTAGAAATCCCATTCAAACGAGCTATACCCCTACTAGGAATTTTCCCAGAGGAACTGAAAATGTCATATCATCATGATATACATGTACCTATGTTTACAGCAGCACAATTTGTGATAGTCAAATCTTAGAAACAACCAAGATGCTCGTCACCTGAGGAATGGATGAAAAAAATATGGTATTTTTATACAGTGGAGTATTACTCAGCTACAAAGAATGATAAACTTGAAGCATTTATATTTAAGTAGATGCCACTTAAAGATATAAGTGAAATAAAACAGATACACCTGTATAAATATTGGATAGTCCTCCTAGTATAAGAACTCATAAGAAGACATACAAATAGAAAGGTATAACACAATTAAAAGGAAAGTGAGTACTTGAGGATTAGACAATGAAGAGAGGGCCAGGAGAAAAGCTAGGAAACATGATAGGGGCAAAGCCATACATTTATGTGCACAAAAGGGTAAGGCAATGATCTTGAGAACCATCATTAGGATTTTGAACCTAGCAATTAATTGCTATGATTCTCACCCTGACTTACTATATACACTGATACATGTGGACTAAGCCACTGCACTAAAGATAGCAATGTGTACTAATGGGCTCATGCTTGGAAATGCCTGTTACTCTGGTCTTCTAAATATGCACTGCTTGTCATGACATACAAATTATTGCTATACTGTCTCTCAAGTAAGTGTGTGTGTTTTAAAAATGAAAAGGGTAATAAATACAAAAAAGAGACAAGAAAAAAAATGTCACAGGAATGTCATGCTACAATGCTGTGTATAATAGATTTGTAAATTTCTGTGTAAAAATATGTAATTGTTTATTCATATTTTTAAAAATATTTTTTTTAATTTTTTAAATTATTTTCTCCATATTCTGTAGGGACTTAAGGTTTAATATATCAATACTCAATGGATAATACCTGTTCCATGTTATGTCTTAGATGTTTGATATTCAGACAGATAGTGAGGTTAAACTCAATTGCATATATTGTAGAGTGATAATAAGCTTCTCTTCTAGAGGGTTAACAACTTGAAATTTTAAGTTCCTCTATGTCTCCTTGCCTCTGCTTCATGTGATCGATTTCTTTCCTGTATTGCTCATTCAAGGAATCCGCCACTTTTCTAACCTCCTCTATTTTTTTTTACCAGTGTCTTCTTGAGAATCAGGTATTAGTTGTCTTACTTCAGAGTTTATTTCTGATCTGATTTCCTTTATGTCTTCTTGAGAATCAGGTATTAATTGTCTTACTTCAGAGTTTATTTCTGATCTGATTTCCTTTATATGTTCTTGTATTTGATTCTTTACTTCAGACCCTCTTAGTTCAGAGGGTTTTTTTTTTTTCAAAGATTAATTCTGATCTGAGTTGCTCTATACCTTTCTACTGTTTTTTTTTTTTTTTTTTTTTTTTTTTTTTTTTTTTTTTTTTTTTTTTTTTTTTTTTTTTTTTTTTTTTTTTTTTTTTTTTTTTTTTTTTTTTTTTTTTTTTTTTTTTTTTTTTTTTTTTTTTTTTTTTTTTTTTTTTTTTTTTTTTTTTTTTTTTTTTTTTTTTTATGTCAGCTGCTATTAATTCAGACACTTCAGCTGAGCTAGTGTCCTCTGTACTTCTTCTGGTTGGGCTCGGGGCCTGAGATTGCATTTTGTTCCTTCTCTTTGTCATTTTGTATAGCACTGTCCACTGACCTTTGTTATAGGGCTTTGGTTCAATTATAACCTTAGCACCTACTAACATTTGGGTGAAGATCTACTAAGTTTGAGTTCATCCAATTGTGTCTGGCTTGAGCCTGGCTACTATGCTCAGCTCCTTCCTGCTGCAGCCCTTGGAGGTGAACAGGCCTGTGCTGGGTTTGGTGAAGCACAGGGGTAGGCAGGAGAGTGCAAAATCCCTCCCTCACACTCACAGGGCCTGGACTTGGGCAGGGGGTCTTGAGGGGTCCTGAGAATGTGCTGGAAGTGGTAGTTCTCACAAGGAGGGCTTGGGCTAGCTCCGGAGTGGTGGAGGGGTTCAGAGAACACAGCAAAAGGTCTCACTCATGCGACAAGCCTGGGCTTAGTCTGTAGAGGACTAATGGACACAGGGGAATGCAGAAGCTTTTCCACACACTTGTAGGGCCTGGGCTTGAGTGAGTCTAGAGGGGTCCTGAGAGCGCGGTGGAAGTAGAAGTCTGAATACATGATCTCTAATAATTGTTGAAATAGACATCCACTCATGACTGAGGTTAAATACTGAGGACTAGATAATGCTTTCAAAACCAAATGATCCTAAATGAACTCCAAAAGCCTTGGGAAACTGGAGCTGGGGACTATGGGAGATGATTGTGTTAAGGGGTGGCATACCTAGCTTGCAATTAGGAGGTTGGATCGCATCAGAAGATGCAAGTATTGGGCAGGACTTGCAGGCAATCTCTCTCCATTGTTCCTGACTTCCCTCATTGCTTCTGACTATAGTAACATGAGATGCTTTTCCACAGCTGCAGCCTTCTACTGGGCCATTTTGCCTTGAAGCCAGTTGACTAGATTAAAAACATGAGTTCAAATAAATTTCTCTTCCTTTGCATTGTGGCTGTTGGATATAGGGTCCCAGAGATGAGAAAGGGACTAGGACAGTTTCTGGCTTCAACAGTGCAGTCATTTCTGTAACAACTGACAATGTGGGTCAGAAGCCTTTGTAATTTGTTGGAAAGAAAAATTTAGAGGTTTGGAGATGTTGGTTAGAGAAGGCCTACAGTGCTAGGTATTGGCCTTGATGGGAAATACTGGTTAGAGTTCAGAAGGCCAGAATGCTGTTTAAAAATAGACTAAAGCCCAAACTTGGGACACTTCGGTTAGGAAAAAGAATTCTATTGCAGTCTGACTCTAGGCATGTCAGTTATGCTCAGAAAGAAAATGTTCCTACATTCCACTTCTGTCATGAGACTCAGTGGGAGAATAAGAATGATGATTAAGAGTGATGACCTGACTAATTTATGACTGTCAAGGCTGCCTAATGTTTAGGCTTCAGCATTAATAATTCTTGCTTTCAAGCAGGTTTATAGTGAAAATTGCAGCAAAATCTCCTTTGAAAAGTTTTTGGAAAAGAAGGGTAGGCAAAATTAGAGAACATGAGACCAGCCAGAGACAGCACAGACCAGCCTGAGACAGCTCGGCCTACTCTGCCACCCTCCTTGATCCCGCCCATGCCACCCAGCCCAGAGACCGGCCTGAAAGAGCACAGCCAACTCTGCCCTCTTCCTGGATCCCGCCCACACCGCCCAGCCTGAGAGGCTTGCCAGAGACAGGGGCTGACTACAGCAGCCTCCTGGATCCCGCCGCCGCAAGATCTCCAAGTGAGTGGGAATTTGCATGACTGACAAGGCTTCCCATATCAGTGAGTGTGTGGTGAGTCTGATTGCCTTTGGATTCTTCCTGCGCGGGCTACCCGGATCCCCACCCTGAAGCCCTCCAAGCCAGTGACCGGCCTGAAACCTCAGGACCCACTCACCAGCACCTCCCTGGATCCCCTGCCCTAAAGCCCACTGAGCGAATGGGAATTTTCCTGACTCCATGGGCATCAAAGTTCAGTGAGTGTAGAACTCCAGACACGCCATGCTGGAAAGACATTTCCCAGGAATTCCCTGCCCCCACAGCCCCCATGGCCTGAGACCCAGCACAGCTCAGCCGGTGAGAGCTTCAGGTGCACCACACCAGGGAAACATAGAAACATTTTCCAGGGATTGCCAGTCCCAACCCACAGGGCCCAGACCCAGTGCAGGTCCACCTGGAGTGACAACTCCAAGCCTGCCATGCTAGAGGAACATTTCTCAGTGATCCCTGGTCCCATGCCAGGGCCCAAAACCCAGTGCAGCCTGGCCTGTGAGTGAGGGCTCCAGGCCCGCTGTGCTAGAGGGACCTTTCCCAGTCTTCTCGGTTCCGGCCTGTAGACCCACACCCAGCACAGGCTGGTCGACCCAGTACAGCCTACCCGGTGAATAAGATCATCCACTATCCTTTTGGGAGCCAGCAGACACACCAAAACCCAGGCCTGCCCACGTAGAGAGCAATCTCCCTGACACAGGAGAGCTGACCCCAGCAATTTTCCGGATCCTTGCCCCAAAGCCAGCCAAGACAGTGGGAATTTTCATTACTTGCTCTGCATCCCAGTTCAGTTTGTGCTCGCCTGAACAGGGAACCAACAGAGGGGAACCACAGGAGCTGCAGCAAAAAGGAACTGGACACAACAGCTAGATCAAGGATAGGCATACCTGGATAATCTCAAACTTAATAGACTGGCCCTTGAATCTCATCACAAGCTAAGGTTATAGCTGCACCAAAGCTCTACACCAAAGGTCAAAGGTCAATGCTATATAAAATGACAAGAACAAGGGGAAAAACGCAGTCCCTGACCTCGAGTACATCAGTAAGGGCAGAGGACACTAGCTCAGCCGCAATGAATGAATTAACAGATACAGCAGCAAAGGAACAACAGCAGAAAGGTATAGAGGAAACAAAATGAGAATTAATTACCCAAATTAAAAAAGAAATATCTGAATACAAAATATATGAAATAAAGAATCAGTTCCAGAAACATTGGGTAGAAAAACAATGCTCACCCAGAACAAGCGCAGAGAGCACTATTCCAGGTGAAATGTATGAATTGACAGCATCTGAAGCAAAGACACAATAGCAGAAAGGTCATGAGGAATTCAGAGCAGAAATAATTTCTGAAATCAAAAGAGAATTCTTCGAAAAAAAAAGAATTCTTTGAAATCATAGCATCTGAAATACAAAAACAAGTCCGGAAATATACAGAGGAAACCCAACTTGGAAGAAACACTGCAGAAAAATAATTAATAACTACCTCTAAAGAAGACATGGATAAAAAAAATTGAGGAGATCAGAAATATGATGGATTCCTTGAAAGAGCAATGCAGAAAAGAAATAGAATGCATGAAAAACAGTCAAAGAGACATAGAAGAACTAAAAATATCTGTCACAAACCTACAAAACTGTTTCAGTGAAAGCGAAGACAGAGTTTCAGATCTTGAAGATGCTGGTGCGGCTAGTGAAAAGGTGAAAAAGGATCTCTTAAAAACAACAAGAATGCAGGAAAAAATAAGTCATCACCTGCAAAATGACGCCAGGATGAACAATGTGAGAATAATTGGTATCAACGAGAATGAAGGAGTCAATACAAATGACATAAAAAGAATTTTGGGAGAAATAATCACAGAAAACTTCCCAAATATGAGGAAACAGTCCAAATTCAGGTCACCAAAGTATACAGAACACCAAATAACTTCAACCCAAGTAGAAACACACCAAGACATATAATAGTTAAGATCCCAGAAATCCAACACAAAAACAATATACTGAAAGCTGCTAGAGAGAAGAAGGAGCTCACATTCAAAGGAAAACCCATCAGAATTACAGCCGACTTCTCTACACAAACAATGAAGGCAAGGAGAGCATGGAGCACAGCTCTTCAAGTCCTACACTAAAACAAATTCGAGCCCAGACTATTATACCCTGCAAAAATCTCTGTCAAGTTTGATGGAGAAGTGAAATACTTCCAAGACAAAGAACAACTAAAGAATTTCATGATGACAAAGCCATCACTTCACAGACTGCTGAAAGATGTTCTAGAGAGAGACCACAATGACCAGAACTCCATAAATGAGAACAGAAGGAACCCACTAAACAGGACAGAAAATTAAACACAGGATACAAAGGAGTAAACAACACCAGGTAAATATCATGACAAACATAAGTCAGCACGTTTCAATTATAACCATCAATGTAAAAGGACTCAATTCTCCAATTAAGAGAAATAGACTGGCACAGTGGATTAGAAAACAAAATCCAACAATATGCTGTATACAAGAAACACACTTAAATCAAAAGGACATTGATAGGCTCAAAGTCAAAGGATGGAAAACAATACTACTTGCCCCAGCACCTCAGAAAAAAGCAGGAGTAGCAATTCTGTTCTCAGACAGTCTCAACTTCAAACCAAGAATGATCAAACGACACAAAGAAGGCCACTATATATTGGTCAGGGGAAAAATTCAAGAGCAAGAGGTAACACTCATAAGTATCTATTCAACAAACACAGGAGCACCCAACTATGTAAGACAAATTTTAAGGGACATGAAAAACTTAACGTCTAAGAACACAATCTTAACAGGAGGCCTTAGCACACACTTATCTCAAAAAGATAGATTAACCAGACAAAAAATTAGAAAGGAAGCAGCAGAACTGAACCGGAGCTTGGAATAAATGCACTTGGTGGATGTATACAGAGTGTTCCACCCAACCACAGCTGAATACACATTTCTTTTAGCTGCACACGGGTCATTTTCCAAAATAGACCAAATACTAGTCCAGAGGTCATGCGTAAGTATGTGCAAGAAAATAGAAATTATCCCATGCATATTATCTGACCACAGTGTAATGAAACTGACAAAAAATGACAAAAGAAACCAGAAAAATCCACCAAATTCATGGAAACTAAGCAACACCCTACTCAGCAATCAATGGGTTGCAGAAGAAATTAAATAAGAAATTCAACAATATCTACAATTCAATTTCAATTTTCAATGAAAATTCAAGTACAACTTACCGGAATTTATGGGATGCAATGAAAGCAGTTCTGGGAGGGAAAATCATAGCTATCAACTCACAGACTAGTGTGATAGAATTGCCACAGGTAAGAGAGGCACTCAGGCCCTCATGAGCACAATTTGAAGCAGCAGTCCTTAAGGGAACATAAGGACTGGACTTGGAAGGCCAAGTTCTTAGAGAAGAACAGATTCTTCCCCTGAGTTCTCATAATCAAGGACAAAGTCTGCTTAATTGGGCTGAAAAGGCAGTGGCTAGAGGCCAAAGATAATACAGAAGAAAGTTTCTATGGTTGCTTAGATAAAACATGGCATTCTTCTCTGTATGATTAGCTGTTCCCAGCAATTAGAAGGCAGTGAGGTCAAAAGTACAAGGCTTTTAAGTACGGACAGAAATTTATGATATTTGTGTTTAACATTGAATGATATGGTACACCTGTGCTCATTAGCTGCATGCTATTTTTGTGTAACCTTGTTTAAACTAGAATAGAGAAACTGTATAAAGTTAGCTGTGAATAGAGAAGTGGCATGCAGAAGCAACTGCTGCTTTCTCGCTCTGCATCCCCCGTGTCCTGCTTTTTTGCGTGACCCTTACCCAGGGACCCAAGTGCACTAGACATGCACAACAGATTAGGAAAACAGAACGGGAAAAAATTAGCACCCCAATGTTGCACCTCCTACAACCAGAAAGAGAAGAGCAAGCAAAACCCAGAGCACAAAGATGGGAAGAAATCATAAAGATTAGAGCAGAAATTAACTCAAGTGAGATGAAGAAAACAGTTCAAAGAATCCAGATATCAAAAAGTTGGTTTTTTGAAAAACTAAATAAAGTTCATAAGCCTCTAGCCAACCTCATCAAAAAGAGGCAAGAGAAAATTCAAATACAAGCAATAAGGAATGAAAAGAGTGAAATCACCACAGATCCAGTGGAAATTCAGAAGATTATCATTAGTTACTTCGAGAATCTTTACGCTCACAGAATAGAAGACACAGAAGAAATGGACAGATTTCTTGAAAGGTACAAATTACCAAAACTGAATCAAGAAGATACAACAACTCTCAATAACCAAATAACAGTCAATGAAATATGAAACATAATAAAAAGCCTACCGACAAAGAAAAGTCCAGGTCCTGATGGATTACAGCTGAATTCTACAAGAAATTTATAGAAGATATAATCCCCACACTCCACAAACTCTTCCACTAAGTTGAAAAGGAAAAAGTCCTCCCAAAATCATTGCTGGAGGCAAGTATAATACTGATTCCAAAACCAGGGAAAGACACAACCAAGAAAGGAGAACTACAGGTCAATCTCCCTCATGAACATAGATGCAAAAATACTCAACAAAATCCTGGCAAATAGGATACAGCAAATCATCAAGAAGATCATACACCATGACCAGGTAGGATTCATCCCAGGGATGCAAGGATGGTTCAATATTCAAAAATCTATAAATGTAATACACTATATTAATAGACTGAAATTTAAAAACTACATGATCATCTCAATTGATGCAGAGAAAGCTTTTGACAAAGTCCAACATTCATTCATGTTCAAGGTCCTACAGAAAATGGGAATATATGGACTCTACCTTAACTTAATAAAAGCCATCTATGACAGCCCAAAAGCTAATATAATCCTAAATAGGGAAAAACTGAAATCTTTTACTCTTAAATCAGATACAAGACAAGGATGTCCTCTATCACCCCTCCTATTCAATATAGTCTTGGAATCCTTAGCAACAGCCATTAGAAAAGAGAGAGAAATAAAGGGAATAAGAATACGTAAGAAGTTAAACTATTACTCTTAGCAGATGACATGATACTTTACTTGGAAGACCACAAAAATTCCACCAAGAAACTCCTAGTACTGATACAGAAATTCAGTAGCATAGCGGGATACATAATCAGTACTCAAAAGTCTGTAGCATTCCTCTACAAAATAACAAGTACACTGAAAGGGAAATAATTGAAACCATACCTTTTACAATAACAACGAGGAAAATGAAATACCTTGGGATTCACTTAACCAAGGAAGTCAAACATCTTTTCATGGAAAATTACAACACCCTAAGAAAAGATTATAGAGAATTTCAGACAATGGAAAGATATTCCATGCTCCTGGATAAGAACCAACATCGTGAAGATGGCCATACTCCCAAAATTGCTGTACAGATTTAATGCAATCCCTATGAAACTGCCACCAACATACCTCCCAGACATAGAGAAATCAATCCTAAAATTTATTTGGAACCACAAACAACCTAGAATAGCAAAGGCAATCTTGGCCAATCAAGACAAGGCAGGAGGCATCACAATTTCTGACTTGAAATTCTACTACAAAGCCACTATGATAAAATCAACAAGTACTGGCAACAAAATAGATCTGAGGATCAGTGGAATAGATTAAAAGTTGCAGAAGCATCTATGAACACACTCAGCCATCTGATCTTCGACAAAAGTGCCAATCATACTCACTGGAAGAAGGATAGCTTGTTTAACAAATGGTGCTGGAAAACTTGGCTTTCTATATGCCAAAAACTAAACTTGACCCAGCTCTATCACCACGCACTAAGTTAAAGTCAATATGGATTAAAGATCTAAACATTAAAACAGAAATACTCAATTTCCTGGAAGAGAAAGTAGGAGGAACTCTTGCAGACATAGGGGTAGGTAAAGAGTACATGAACAAACATTATTTGCATGGGAAGCACTTGAAAGAATCAACAACTGGGATCAACTCTTCTTGAGGAGCTTCTGCACATCAAAAGAAATTGTCAACAGAGTGAAAAGACAACCCACAAATTTTGAAAAAAGCCTAACTAATACCCACTCAGACAAAGGTCTACTCTCTAGAATATACAAAGAACTAAGATATATTAGGGCCCTCAGATTTAAAGACCCAATTCAGAAATGGCCATCTGAGATGAATGCATACTTCTCAGAGGACGAAATTAAAGAAGCGAATATATATTAGAAAAACTGCTCCACATTGCTAGTCATCCATGAAATGCAAATAAAACAACACTGAGATACCATCTCACTCCAGAAAGAATGGCTATAAGGAAATCAACCAACAACAAATGTTGGAGAGGTTGTGTGGAAAAGAGAACAGATCTCCACTGGTGGTGGGAATGTAGACTGGTAGAACCATTGTGGAGGTCAGTGTGGAGACTCCTCAAAAGAGTAGGACTAGAAATCCCTTTCAAGCCTGCTATCCCCCTATGGGAAACTTTCCCAGAGGAATGGAAAACATTGTATCATAGTGATATATGTGTACCTATGTTTATAGCAGCACAATGTGTGATAGCAAAATCTTGGAAACAACCAAGATGTCCATCACATGAGAAATGGTTGAAAAAGATGTGGTATTTCTATATAATGGAGTATTACTCAGCTATTAAGAATGATAAGCTT
>PVKA01013660.1:0-54426 GCA_004027165.1 Ctenomys sociabilis | reverse complement strand
AAAAAAAAAAAAAAAAAAAAAAAAAAAAAAAAAAAAAAAAAACTGTTCCACAACCTCTCTTCTCCTGGATATTTAATTATGTTGTTTCCCAACTTCCATGTGTAGTACAGATTAAGTGCTACTTTTCTTTCTAATTTCTTAAAATTATGGTAACTGTATGTAATGAAATCTGGTGTTTTAACCATTTTTAAGCGTACAGTTCGGTGGCATCAGTTACATTCACAACGCTGAGCAGCCACCACCACTCCTTCCCAGCTTTTGTGTCATGTCTCCAGCTCAAACCTGCATCGCAGACTGGGAATGGTGCACCTGTAATCCAGCTCTTAGGAGGCTGTAAACAGGTGGATCACTACAAGTCTGATCTAGTAGTGAGACCTTGAACACTTGTAGACCCTTCCCTAAAGTACAAAAAAAAAAAAGAAACAAGACTACTCCATCCCTCCAAAAATGAAACCCTACCATGCTGAGGTCACATGGTCCCTGCCTGTCCCCAGGGCCTCATTTCCAGCCACCTCACTCAGCTCTGGCTGGGACGGCCTCTGGTCACTGCATCTGCAACCTCTCCCTTTCTGCATATCCCTCCTCCAGGGCTCCTCTGAGCAACTGTCCTGAGGCAGAGGTTTGACCTGAAGTAGCACGCAAACCTCTGTGGATCTAGACTCTTTACTCTCTCACATCCTAAATTCATTAATTTTCTGGCTTGCAACAAAAATTTAAACCATTCCAGGGCAGGGATCCAGCTCGTCTTATTTATTGTCTATTTCCCATGCCCAAAATAATAAATGTCATATAAAAGATGTTCAGTAAATGTATATTGAGTTAAGTAGTGTGATAAAGATAAGAACAGGCTGGGGAGATAGCTCAGTAGAATAAGCACTTCCCTGGCAAGCACACGGTCCTGAGTTCAATCCCTGGTACCACAAAAAAAAAAAAAAAAAAAAAAAAAAGATAAGAACAATTTGCTGTATTCCTATACACAGGAGAGTTTTCTGAAGATTTCTGATCATTCAGTGGCCACTTGGTTAACTCTGTAGTAGAATGGTATTCTAAGACTGACCACTCTAACTGTCACTACTCGATAATTCCCTGCTTTGTGAGAACGGGGAAACCACAGACTATAAGCAGATGTCATTCCTGGGATTGTACCGTGTTATACAGTAAAAAGCTGAGCCAAGCAGCTCAGCCTAACAGGCAACCTCTTTAATCACAGAAGCCCTGAAAAACTGGGCCTTTTCTCTGGCTGATGGAAGAGGGGCTCCCTGCTGGTTTGAGGATGGAAGAGCGTGGACATGTAAGCACCCTTAAGGAGCTAGAAGTCCTGAATGGACACCCCACAGGAGATGGGCCCTTCCCCCCTCAATGAAATCCAATCCACAACCTGGACTAGAGGTTGATTCTTGCCCAGAGTTTCAGGAACAATCCAAGGTACTGCCAAAGCCGCTTGTGCAATATAACTTACCAAAAAAATAAATGAAGCAACTTGCCTGCAGTCTTAAAGTTGATTTTTTGGGAGAAACAGTACAGAAATCCAGGTCCCCTGGTCTGCAGTCCAATGAGGCCATCTTGGGTACAGGCTTTGGTCTTCACGGCAGGATCAGTAGGGTTAATCCTGACTCCCCTGCTTGCTAAGTGCTCTTATCTATAAGATGGAAACAGTGGTTAAGTGTTTAAATTGTAGAAGATGAATTTCTTCTACAAAATAATAAATGTCATATAAAAGATGTTCAATAAATGTATATTGAGTTAAGTAGTGTGACACGGGAGTGCTCCTCCATTGCTCACTGCCTCCACTGACTCTGCACTGCCTTCTCTCGATTAGTCTCACGACTGTCTGGAAATTCTGCACAGTGGTCAGAGTCACACTTCCAGATCTTAAATTTTTAAATCGTTGCCCTTCCCTGTCCAAAGCTTCCCTCAGCTTTCACGACCTCCATGCCTTGGCTTCCCAGTTCGCTTCCCAGTTCCCCGACCGCCCACTGCCTCCCCTGCCTTGGCTTGCACCTGGCCAGCTGCCTTGGTCTCTCACTGAAACACAATTTTCCCCTCCTTCCCTCCTTTCCCCAGCTGAAAGGCTGTTTTCACTGAATTCCCAAATTTATTTGCTTTTATTATAAAATATGAAAACACAGAGAAGTGCACTATACACATTCGTTTAATTGAACGAATAATTATAAATCAAAATCATGCATGTGCCCACCACCCAAGAAAGGAATGAAACGCCATCATCACCTAACAGCCCCGCCCAGGTCCTCAGCTCATCACATTCCCCTCCCCCCCACCCCCGGAGCAATCCCTGTCACCATGGTAATTACTTCTTTGGGTTTGCCAGTGCTCTGGTTTGAGTGTGGCTTGAGTATGCCCAAGAGTTGGGCTAGAGTCTTGGTCTCAGTGTGGCAATGTTGAGATGGCAGGCCATTGAACTGGCAGGTAAGACCCTTAAGTCTTTAGGGGTGTTAGAGTTCAAGAAGCACTGAGCACTCAAGGCAGTCAGCATAAGAATAAAGGCATCGAGATCGTGGTTAGAAATACAAGATAGAGACACAATGGCCAGGCCTGCAGGTCTTTTGGCCAGAGAGGCAAACAGCACCCTGAGATTCTATTGCAACTAGCACCACCTGGTACAGTGAGTCCAAATAGATGCCAGACACCCAGGAAGGGGACCAGAGCGTCTGGACCTATCCCTTCCCCAGATGCCTTCTTTCTCTGGTTAAATATTAGCTAAGAGACTGTATTTGTGACCCTATAGTTTGATTAGTTTGACCCACCTCATACCCATGTTGTGACTTTCCTGTACAAATTATCCCTGGCAAAAGGTCCTTGATGGCCACCCACTAGGAACCCTTGCTGGATAATTATAAATCAACATTATGCATGTACCTGCCACTATGAGTCTATGCAGCTCAGACTCATAGTGATCCTCCTATTTTCAGCCTACCCAACACTGGGATTACAGGTATGCACCACCATGCCTAGTCTTGGTGGCTGTTTTGGTGCACCCAGGGGCAGGGCTGGCATGACATGTGGTGCTGGTGATCAAACCCTGCCAGCCCATTTTTTGTTTTTTGAGACAAGATCTCACTGTGTCATGCAGGCTAGATTTGAACTCACAATGTAGCTAAGGGTAGCCTCAGGCTCTCAGCAATCCTCCTGCCCCAGCCTCCTAAATTCTGGGATTACAGACATATGCCAGCACCCCTGGTTTACTTCTTCATTTTATGTGGTCGGATTATATCAAAATTTGTGTTTCTTTTATGTAAGGACATTTGGGTTGTTTCCAGGTTTAGAGTAGCACTGAAATGGTTGATTATATGTGTATCCTGGTACACAGGAACATGAATGTGTCTTGGGTAAATGCTGGGAATACAACTGTAGCCCCTAGGATAAGTACATTTTCTCCTCTCTTGTAATGTCAAGCCAGTTTCCAAATGGGCTGTCCCACTTTACACTGCCACCAGCGGTGCATACAAGCTCCGTGGCTCCCACTCCCCAGACACTTGGTACTGCCCAACTTCCTGCCGATCCAGTGTGCTTAGAATGGCATCTTGCTCGGGCCCCGAATCCACCTGAAAGTGATTTTCATATACTGAGTGGATTATTCCTTCCCTTCAGCCTCTGCTCGGGTGTGATTTTCTCAGCAATGCTTCCTAATTTTTTTTTCAGTGCTGGAGATTAAACCCAAGGCTTTCACTATACTCCCAGTTCTTTTTTATTTTTTATTTTTAGACAGGGTCTAAGTCCTTCATTGGCCCAGGCTGGGTAAAACATGTGATCTGACTCCCAGAGGGCTGGGATTTCATGCACCATCACACCTTGCTTTTCCTCAAATATTTTATAAATTAAATTTCCCTGGGTCCCCCTTTATTCCTCTCTATTTCTTCAGTTTTTTTTTTTTTTTTTTTTTGGAACCAGGTATTGAACTCAGGCCCTTGCTCTTACCAGGGAAGCACTTACTCTACTGAGCCATCTCCCCAGCCTCTTCTTTTTTTTTTCCCCATAATTTTATTGAAAAACAAATAACAATGAGATAGTTTCAAATCAAATTAGTAGGATAAATTCAATAATTAATACATTACATATTGTTTTCCCCTGGCCCCTTCTTCAGATGGTTTTATTTTTCATAACTTCTATATTTCTCTTATGATATCATCTATATATACTACAATTGTTCTCTCTTTTTTTCTTTCTTTCTTTCTTTCTTTCTTTCTTTCTTTCTTTCTTTCTTTCTTTCTTTCTTTCTTTCTTTCTTTCTGTTTCTTTTTAGTACCAAGAATCGAACTCAAGACCTTACACCTGCCAGACAGGCACTGTGCCACTGAGCTGTCACCCCAGCCCTATTTTTATTTTGTTAACAGGTATCAGCTGAGGTCTAAAGGCTTTGCGTGTCTTCATTATTTTAATCCTCCCAACAACCTATGCAGTCCTATATAGCAGGTGTTATTCTTAGCCTGATTTCATAGATAAAGAAACTGAATCTTGGGGATTAAATAACACCATCAAGGTCACACAGCTGAGAAGTGGCAGAGCTCGGCAGTACCATCATTTATTTATTGTGTTTCCCCAGGAATGTGGGTTGCAGAGATAACAGCTTTGTCTGCCTTGCTTACCACACTTCCTCTGGTATCCACAACAGCACCCAGCACACAGGAAGTGCTCAGTATGCATTCATTGAATTGCCCTGGGAAAGCCGATCTTGCTTCTTTATGAAAGCTCCTGGCTTTATTTGACACTGATGTGCACAGTCATAATGGGGAGATTATTAAATCTGGTTATTTATCATTCCTCTGCCTATGATATTGCCTTGGCTGCTTCCGTGAGGACGAAGCCAGGGATTCCGCACCCCAGAGCCACTGACATTGTAGGCTGGGTAATCCTGTGTTGTTGTGTGTGTTTGTAGGAGGTTTAGCAACATCTCTGTCTTCTACCTGCTAGATACCCATAGCAAAACCCTTCTCCCGACTTTCGACAGTCCAGAAGATCCCAGGCATTGCCTAGTGGTCCTCGGATGACAATACCGTCCCCCCCCAAACAGTCAACTATGTTGAAGTTTATCTAGGGCTGGAGAGTGGGTGCATGGCAATGCCAGAGTAGAGAGCGAGAATAACATGGGCTGAAAGTTTTGTATCCACAACAAGAAGAACGACCTCAAGCGGGGTGTGACGGCACAACCTGTAGTCCCAGCTACTTCAGAAGCTGAAGCAGGAGGAGGATCATTTGAGTTCAAAACCAGCCTACTCAACATAATGAGATCCCATCTCAGAAAGGAAAAAGAAAAAGGAAAGGAGGAGGAGGAGGAGCTAAAGTTCCAATTCTCTTCTGAGAAAGCAAAGTGCAAGCCCAGGTTCCCACTCTTTCATTCCAATTGTGAGAGGGGATCCTAGAGTCCAGAGCGATATGCATATGTAGGTCCTTGAGCACAAGGATTTCCTCTCCTCTGCTCAGCCCCTGGGCCAGAACTCTGCAAGCCTCTGTGGCAAAGGCTCCCATGCAAGAGGCAGTTTGGAAGTGGCTGAGGAAGGTGTCCTAGTGCTGAGCAGGATGCAGGAGTGCAGCCCGGGGAGGCCGGTACTCCCCGGAGCAGAGCGGAAAAGGCAGCTGAGAATCCTCGGACCTTGCCTAGCACACCAGTGCAGGTCAGACCTGTGGTGTGGGGACAGCAGCATCGGGCAGCAGCAAGGTGCACTTATTCCTGAAAACCCAGGGGGACCCAGCAAGGAGCCTGCAGAGCGGTGTACCAGAAGCCCAGACCAAACAGGTCTCAAGGTTTCAGAGGCTGGTCGAGCCTGGAGGGCAGCACTAGAAAAGGGCCTTCTTTCCATGGCAAGAGGCTGGAGAAGCCCCACCTCTCCCCAGACACCCTGTTGGAAGAGCAGAATCACGACTGTGTTAGCCAGAATGCAGTCAGCTGCTAGAACAAAGGCCAAAGTGACGGTGCCATAAACAAGATGAAAGGTCAAACCAGGGTGGCCGAACCCACGCAGAACCAGACCAGACACACTGACAAGAGTAAAGCAGGTTTATTGGAAGACAGGGTAGGGGGGTCTCATGGACCAAGGCAGCACTGACAAAGAGGGGCAGGAGACTTTAAGGATCTTTAAGGGAGGGTGACTGCGGGCTGGAATAGCCAGGTGGCAGTTGGACATCATTTGTCTCCCTTGTGGTTTAATTTTGTTTAAATTAACAAAATTAACAGGAGGAAGTGAGCCAAGACCAACATGGGTCAAGGGGAAGTGAGCCGAGACCAGAGTACAGCACAGGGCAGGGTTGGGATTGGGGTTGGTGCAGGTTACCTAGGAAACCAAGGGACCGGTTTGCTTGTGAATCTCCCCAGGTATCAGCAGTTCAGACATGCTGAGGAAGGCTCCTTTCCTCTTAAATCCTTCCACTAATGGAGGACGATTGGCTTTATCTGGTCCAACTGGCTCCAGGCCATGGCACATTCCAGGCAGCAAGATGGACAGCTGAGACATGTGTTATCCTCCTCGCCAGAACTGAGTCATAGGGTTGTGCCTGGTTCCAGGAGATGCTGACAGCTGTAGTCTTTAGTTCGATAGCCGAGACTGGAGGTAAGTGTTCTATAGGAAGTGAGAGAGAGTGGATATTCCTGTCCCTGCTTCTAAGGAGACAGCCTGAAGGTCTAACCCACGTTTCCTAAAGAATCTTAAAGAGCCGGGCGTGGTGGCGCATGCCTGTAATTCCAGCACTCGGGAGGCTGAGGCAGGAGGATTATTGTGAGTTCGAGACCAGCCTGAGCTACAAAGTAAGCTTAAAGCCAGCCTGAACTGCATAGTGAGACCCTGTTTCAAAAAGACAAAAAAAAAAAAAAAAAAGAATCTTAAAGAAAATGTTTTAAACCGGAAGAAGCTGAAATGCTTCTAATTGGTCCCATCCACCTCTCTTTCCTACTACAACAAGGAGATCAAGACTCAGATAACAGTTACAGGAAATAAATGAACAAAATACTTTTTGCAGAACTTGGGACACTGCCTAAGTTTGTTATCCTACTGAGACAGAAAACCGAACCAGGTGAAGTCTGAAGTATGTATCTTCTGTTCCAGAGCACCAAGCAAGCCTGCAGCTTAGGAGAGGGAGACATGGCTCTGTTGTGGACAGCAGGCACACAGCTGGGGTTTCAACAGTTCCCCCGTGTTGCAAACCTAATCCCCAGTGCAACAATGTTGGAAGCTGGAGGCTTTATAAGAGGTGATCCAGTCTTGAGGGCTCTGTCCCTGTGAAAGGCTTTGTGTCATCCCAGGATGGGCTGGTTGTATTAAGCATGGGCCCCTGTCATTCTCTCAGTCTCTTACATAATGGCCTGCATCTTCTGCCTTCCACTGCAGAATGACACAATGTGAACGCCTTTAACTGATGCCATCACCAACCTCTGAGCCTCTTTGACTCCTGAAAAGTTAGACAAATAGGGGTCAGAGAGATGGCTCAGTGGAATAAGCGCTTCCCTGGCAAGTGCAAGGACCTGAGTTCAATCCCCTATTCTGCCAAAAAAAAAAAAAAAAAAGTTAGCCAAATAAATCTATGTTCATTATAATTATCGAGTCTCAGGCATTCTCTTACAGCAACAGTAAATGGGTCAGGACACACGGCCTCCCCAAAGCAAGTCTAAGGAGTAGCACATTGGCCTCCAGCTAAGTATTCAACCAGAACAAGACAATGACAGAAGAGGAGGATGTCATAGGTCAACCAGGACAAGCTTGAGGTCAAGGGCCCCATGAGCCAGATTTGCTGCTGGCGGTGTTACCAAACCGGATCTTAAGAGGTTCTGGAAGCTGAGATAATGAACCTAAAACACTCTGCCTGTAGAACAGGCTTTGCTGACTCCCACAGTCCAAGAAGAATTTTCTAGACTAGTCAGTAAGAGGCATAGAAAGGGTTTATTAGGCAAAAATTTATAGGTACATACTCAAAGAAATAGAGCACAGGCTCTCAAGAGAAAAGCATATTATTTCCTGGAACTGGGAACATTTATTCTCCTCTTAAAAGGGTAGAGACCCTAGGAAAAGGTAGTTTGTCCCCCAGAAAGGGACTAAGTCATATTATAAGAATGAGCTCAGTTTTTTTTTGTTTTGTTTTATTTCTTTTTTTTTTTCTTTTGTGTGTGTGTGTGTGTAGGTGTGTGGGGGGTGTGTATGTGTGTGTGTGTGTGTGTGTGTGTTTATTTTTGTCTTTTGCTTTTCTGAGACAAGTTTTTGCTATATATTCCAATCTATGCTTGAACCTAGGCAGATGATCCTCCTGCCTCAGCCTCCCAAGTGCTAGGATTATAGGCATGTGCCATTGTGCCCAGCTTTTTCTTTTTTTGACAAATAATTTTTAGAATTCTTTTATTTCTCTCAGCTTCTTCCTTATCTTAGGTTCAGGTTCTTGCTCTTCATCAGTTATCCCCACTTATGCATGCAGATACTCCTGAAGAATCTGGGGTGTGAGGAGCCTGGGAGCAAGGCTCCCTAAATTTAACCAGGGAATCCTGACATGGGGCACCGTGCACAGCTTTGGCTGGCTCTTGCAAGCTGCAGCCGCTGTGAACTGTGTAAATGGGCGAGCGAACGTGCCTGCCCGTGTGTTGATGAATATAAGGCTTGCTGAAAAATCTGTGGCCCACCCGAAGGAAACTCGGCCTGCAAATTTCAAACTAATTTCTGGCCACATTTGTATTTTACCATCCTTGTCCTTGTTTCTTTCACTTCTACTTTTTTTCCCCAGAGTCACTCTTCTAGAGCAAAAACTTGTTCCTGGAAGGAAAAGACATGATTCTGTGTGATCAGGTTCAAGGGGAACTGCGTGTGTGCGTGTGTGCGTGTGTGTGTGTGTGTGCGCACGCGCGTTATTTATTTTATTTTATTTTATTTTATTTTATTTTATTTTATTTTATTTTATTTTATTTGCAGTAGCAGGAATCAAACTCAGGACCTTGCACTTGCCAGGCAGGCACTTGTGCTGCTGAGCCATACTCCCAGCCCTATGTGTCTCATATTTTAACACAAGTGGAGAAAAAAAACTTTAAAATCTTTTTATTTTGTTTCTGTGCAGTAACACTGTGGGCAGTGAAGTACATGTCTGTACTCAGATGAATTCTATAGAATATTTTGTGAAACAGATCAGGATGTACAAAGGCAGTGCCCTGGGAGCAAAGCCTGAGGGGTGCTTTGTGTACGAATGAGCTCCTGGGAGGTGAGCTCAGGACACTTCTCAGTGGGCTGAGGGCTTGGGGCAAAGGAAGCAGCTCTATAAAGATGTAGGTTTGGGTGGAAGTGAATCTTGACCGTATCCCATGGATCTTCTACCATATGGGCTGTGCTACTCAGAGGCAGGAAATATGGGCTATTATGCATGCCCACATCTGGCAGTCATGGCCCACAAGGTGGGGTAGCTCCCAGCGGGCACAATGGGAACCATGCTGAGAAAGATGCAGTGTGAGCTCCCGGCACCCCAGTCCATGGAGGGCAAAAGCAGTGTCCCAGCCTGCTAAAGGGGATCTGGGCACAGTACCAAAAGCATCCCCTACAGTTTCCTGTATACTCTCTGCCCCCCCCATACACACACAAGCACAGCCTCTTTACTGTCAACATCCTTCACCTGAGTGGTATGTTTATTATAATCGATGGGCCTACAGTAGCATAACATTGTCATCCAAAGTCAATATAATAATTATGTTAAGGTGTTAGGGATCACTCTGGTCAAGTATTTCTATGGGCTTCGGCAAAGGTGTAGTGGCACGCACCCACAATTATAGTATCGTGCAGAGTGGGCTCACTGTCCTAAAAATCCTGTGTCCTGCCTATGTATCATTACCAACTGTGCCAGCTACTGGCATTTTGCTGTCTCCACAGTTTTGTCTCTTCCAGAATATCTTACGGTTGGAATCGCACAGCATGCAGACCTTGTAGATTGGTTTCTTTGACTTAATAATATACGTTTAAGTTTCTTCTGTGTCTTTTTCTATCTTGATAGCTAACTTCTTTTTGTGCTAGTATTTTGTTGCCTAGATGTACCACAGTTTGTGAACCTATCCCCTGCCGAAGGGTGGGTTGCTTCCTTCCAAATTATAGCTACTGAGAGGAAAAACTGCTTTATTATAAACACTTAGGGTGCAGATTTTTATGTGGATCTAAATTTTAAACTCCTCTGGGTAAATACAAAAGAATGCTGATTGTTGGATTTTAGGGTAAGAACACATTTAGCTGCATAAGGACCCACCAACTGGCTGCATAATTTTGTATTCCAATCAGCAACAAATTTTCACAAGCATTTGGTGTCTTTGGTGTTCTGGCATGGGCCATTCCAACAAATAGATAGCACTATGTCATTGTCACTTTAATTTGCAATTTCCTAATGACTTGGGATATGGGCATGTTTTCATGTGCTTATGGCCCAGCTGTGTATCATTAGTAAGGTATCTGGGTATTTTGTCCATTTTTCATTTTGAGTTTTAAAAAATATCTTGGATAATATTCCTTTCTACAACTTTTTTGACTCTCTGCCTGATCTTCTTAGTCTCTTGGTACATTTCTATTTTTAAAAGGTTCTACTCAACGTGAATAGACTGTGAAAATATTACAGTAAGTGAAATAAACTCATATAAGTCTTGTATTTTATCATTACATTTTTATGAAATGCTCATTAGACCTTTGTTCATTAAACAAATCCAAGAATCAAGGAGAAAATTACAGGTTGCCTGGAGCTGGGACAGAATGGATCCAGAGTTTTGGGGTGATAAAAATGTCCCAAATTCAGTAGTGAAGATGATATCAGGGAAATAAAATTCCAGACCTGAAAGGTACCTGGGATGAGTTCGTGTTCTCTAAAACTAAAGAGTGAATTTTAGGAACAAAAGGAAGTTAAGAGCAGAATTTTTGCTGGGGAAAGAAAGTTCCTGTCTGCGAGAGGGACAGAATGGGAACCCGAGAAGGTTGCCCCAGAAATGTCTCTTCCAGGTTATTTTCAGGTTATTTTTATAGGGCAAAACCATGCTGGTCTAAGGTGGAGAAAATGGGAACTCACTTAGGTGGGCACGAGGTAGGACAAAACTATGGTCAACCAATGAGATTATAAGCACCATTGCTCAGGTAAACTTGATGAAATCCAGGACCAAATGGGGAAGCGAGTCACATAGCAAGTGGGCACGAATATAGAACAGTTTATCCGGTAGCCAGCAGTGGCTGGATTAGTGACTCTCCCCGGCTTCCTCAAGGTGATGATCAATCCCGATGCTTACCTTTAGGGAGGACAGCATTTGTTCCATCTTCGGTCTTTAGGTCTGGCCCACGGCAGAAGCATCCACCTCTTACAGCTGTAAAGTATTTTGTCTTCCATGCTGTCTCCTTGAGGGCCCAGCCCTATCTGCCTGCCTATATTTCTATCCAAGTCACCTGCCTACAAGAATGGGCACACAGCTGTGAATATACTAATGACAGCTGAATTGTAAACTTTAGGAGTGAATTTTGTGGTATGTGAAGTATGTCTAAATAAAGTTGTTTAAAAACCTTTGTACTATGGGGCTACAAGCTTTATCAAAACTTTACAGTCACAAAAATGCTACTCGAATACTTTCTGTAGGTGTTTCCACGGGCTACAAATCAGGAAACACTTCTCTGATGTTGTCAAGGCTTCAGTGTCACTCACTTTCCTTTTACATTTCTGCATCCTCGAAAGCTGGAACCAGAGCTTTCTTTGGGTGACAAAGACATCAAGGGTCATTGTGGCACTCTCCAAGTGTCTTTGTGCTTGAGGAGCCTCCAGGCATTTGAAGAGCTGCCAAGAATGAAACAGAGGTTGCAGTCCACCACCGGGCCTTGCATGTCACATGGCCCAATCTGCTGAGTCTTGAGGAAGTACCCACAGTTGCCTGCCTATGCAGTCAACATCTTTTCCTCTGAGCAAGTAAGCATTTCTTAGTCACTGACAGATGGATTTTGCAAACGTTGGCTATCATGTGATGGTGGGAGTTGATTTGTTACCATGGTGGTAATAAATGATTTGGGTCAGTGATTTATTACCATCTTCGGGACAGTGGAACCAAGCTTTCTGCATGAAACCAGTCCTGGGTGAGCTTAGCCTGCTTTACATTTTGGCCTGTCCTGGAATATTATTCCTTAAGGGGTGCTGATCGGCAGGTGGACAAAGAGATCCGAGATTCTGGGGGAGGGAGCGCCTAAGAACCAGTCGCAGGGACGGAAGAAACAATCCGTACCGCCCTGCCCCGGCGTGGCTGGGTAACCTTGGGTGGGCCACTCTCTAGCTGCAGCATCTGGTTCCTTCTCAGCTTGAAGATAAATGAGTTGTACTCCACAACCTGCAAGATTTTCCCCCTTTGAATAGACCCGCTGGTCCAGGCCTTCCCTAACTTGACTCCACAGAGCAGAACAGTTTTAATGAGATTTGACATTATTTATAATAGAGTTTACTTTTTACCTTCCAAGGGAGGATAATAAAAAAATAAAATCAATGACTGCCATTTTCTATCGCATCATTTCCAGAAAGAAAGGAAATATTAACTTAAAAAGAAAAAAAAGTTAGGGGGGCCAGGGAGATGGTTCAGTGGAAAAAGTGCCTTCCTGGCAAGCATAAGGGCCTGAGTTCAATACCCAGTCCCACCAAAAAAAAAAATAATAATAATAATAATAAAAGTTAGAGGAAGCAGTTGAAAGTCTGGTTGAAGTCCAGGTCTGAACGTAGAAAGGAACTGTCAGCAAGCTTAGCAGACATTCTTCCTGCGAGGAAAGGCCTTTACGTCTCTATTCTTACCTAATTTTTATCTTTTATCTTGTATTTCCCTTTGTATATCTAATCTTGGTTTGGCTGCCTGAATAAGTGGTTGCTTAAATTAGCTTTTTTGGATTTATGTACTTATTTATTTATGGAGACAGAGTTTCGCTCTGTAGTTCAAACTGGCCCAGACTCACTACATAGCCCAGGCTGGCCTCAAACTCATGGGAATCCTCCTGCCTCAGCTTCCCTATTGCTGGAAGGATAGGTTTGCACCACTATGCCCATCATTGAATTAGTGCTTTATTTTAATGCGTTCGCTTGTTATAGTGTCTCATTATGCAGCTCAGACTCATGGTGATCCTCCTGTGTTCAGCCTCCCCAGTGCTGGGATTGCAGGCATGCCGCACCATGCCCAGTCTTGGTGGACAGTGGCAGGCTCGGCGTGCCCAGGAGCCGGGTAGGCACGACATATGGTGCTGGGAACCAAATCCTGGTCCCTGTGCTTGCCTAAGCAGGTGTTTAGTACACTGAGCTGTCTTGCCAACCCTTGAATCAGCTTTTTAAGGTGCGCTATTTTCACTTTTCTGACCCCATCCTTAGGCTATTCTGCCTACTCATTTAACTGAGCTAAACTACTACATCATCATCCTTATAATCTAATGTTAGAACATTCTATTACTCCCAAAAGTTACTTGATGCCCATTTGTTCATCACTGCCTGTCCCACTCACCAGGTCTTTCCATGTACTCTTGCTATGTGACTCAGTTCCCTATTGGGTCAGTATTAGCCAAGTGGCTGTACTTGTAATCCTGTGAACTGACTAGAGTCTGACACATATACCCACATTATGATTTTGGTATAAATTACCCCTGACAAAAGGGCCCTGGTGGCCACCCACTCAGGGCCCCTCCTAAAAAATCCAAGAGCTATTCTTCTCCTTATTTCTAATAAAACCCTCCTACCTTCTTCCTGTGATTTAAGCCTCCATTCCTCAAGGTTGTAAGACTATAAACTTGGCATATTGCTATTGAGCAGGTCAGGAGTTATATTTATTTACATCACAATTATCTTGGGTCTGATGGCTCCCTCAACTTAACTTTCACATCGCTTCCAAAGCCGTTTATGAAGGCTTCACCTGCCATGTACGTGGTTTCAAATTCCAGCTCCACTGTGTTACTGTATGTGATCTTGAGTAAGTTATTTAATTTTTCTTTGCCTTGATTTCCCCATCTGTAAAGTGAAACTAATAACAATGCTTTCTTTGATTTTTTTTATTTAGGACAGGGTGCACAAGGCGTACAAGATTTCATCTCATTGCATAGATCAGACTCGTAGTGATCCTCCTGTTTACAGCCTCCCAAGAGCTGGGATTACAGGAGGGCACCACCATGCCCAGTCTCAATGCTGTCTCAGTGCATACTGGGGCCTGGACTGGCACAGCAGGCCAGGGGATCGAACTCCTTGCCCTTGCATCTGCCTAAGCAGGCACTTTAATCTGCTGAGCTATTTAGCTGGCTCTAGCAATGATTTGAATTTGCTGTTATTATTACTCACATGATCTTCCAAGAAAGCAGAAGTCATAGCTTGCTCCAGAGATGAAATTAAAAAGTCTGCTTAACTCTTTTGAAAGTGATTTTCTTCTTTCCATTAACCCCTTTCAAATCTCAAAGTCATTAAGACTGGATTTTCCTTAGAGCTCAGGCTAAAGATTCCAAGAAAATCTCTTCCCTAGAGAACGGCCTGTGAGAATTACCCAAGGCCCTGGCTGAGGAGGGCGGGGCAGCTCTGCCCAACAAAACCCTTTGGCACATTTTCTGGTTCCTTTGGGACCTCTTGCTGATAATCTGCTACTTCACCCATCAATAAGAGTCCAGACTATGCTTTTATGCACTTCCTCCAAACATTGTGAGCACTTAGCAAATGTTGGCCGAAAATCAAATGAGAAGAGCCCTGTGGCTCCTGCTTCTACTGAGTCTATAGACTAACGGGGTCCCTTTCTGACAGTTGGCCGTAGAATTTTAGAACTGGAATAAGTTTGGCAAGAAGAGAGCCAGGATCCTGTTTTTTGTTTTTGTTTTTGTTTTTTCAAATAAAGAATTGAGTTACCTTAGGAAACACAGCACCTAACATCACACAGCTAGGAGCCACAGGGCTCTTCTGGTTTTCAGCCCATAGCCCTCCTTATGAGTAAAAAAAAAAGCCTGAACTACAGGCATGAGTCTGGGTTTGGCTCAGCTCACCCTCCAGGCTCGCCCTAAGTTATTTGTGGAACCAAAGTTCCTGTTGTTACCTTGTCTTGTGTTCTAGTACTTCCTTTCCCAAAATGCAATTTATTTTTTCAACTTTAGATTTCAGTAAATCAAAGAAACACAACCAGCATCTCTTGTCATATCTTTCTTCAACCCCCATGACCATGGGGGGACACTGGTAAAATCCCCATTCTTGTTGGTCCATGTACTCCAATAACCTTCTGATTTCCCAATTGCAAAAACAGCGAGACTCACTTGCCATGTTCATCAAAATACGCACACGACAACTAACGTCAGCCTAAAAGTAAAAATAGCAGAGCTGGAGTTCCTCTTTTTTCTCTTCTTTCTCTACAACCAAGCATCTGGGGAAAGCCAGAGCGCTAGCTGGGTAAGAAAATGTCAAAACAGGAAGCAGTCAGTGATGACTGAAGCAGGTCTCTTCAGCAAGTTCCCTAACCAGCTCGCTCCAAGCCCTCGTAAATGGGTGGCCCGTCTCAATCAGCGAAAAGGTTGTGCAGTGTACAGGGGACTTGAACACTCACTCCTGTAGAACTTCTTTAAGCCAACAATCTCTTTAGACTGCTTACTTTCCTTGTGTCACTCCGGCAAGGAGCTCCGGTGTCCCCCTGACCAGATAGACCCTCTTTGTGCTACCCACCTCCTCACTCAAATCTTTTACCCACAGTCTATAAAGAAAAATCTCTTATTTCAGATACTGTGATAATATATGGATCTGCTGCCCCAATTTAATTTTTTATTTCTTTTTTTTTAAATTATATCATCTAGGATTGCTGGTATGACTAACATTCCTTTGAGCGATGTGTGTCTATGTTGGTGCCAAAGCCATGCTGTTTTTATCACTGTAGCTTTGTAGTATAACTTGAAATCCAGAATTGTGACAGCTGCTACTTTGCCATTGTTGCTCAGGACTGTTGTCACTATTCTAGGTCTCTCTTCTGTTCCATATAAACCTTATGGTCAGGTTTTTTTGTTGTAATTTTTTCTTTTGTCTGTGAAGACTGCTATTGGTAGTTTGACTGGGATTGCATTAAATCTATATATCAGTTTTGGTGAGATGGCTATTTGGACAATACTAGTTGTTATCTATTCAGGAACAGGGGATGTCTTTATCTTATGATGCCTTCTTCAATCTCTTTTTTCAGAGTATTATATAGTTGCGGTTTTTTTGTTTTTGGTTTTGCTTTTTTGTTTTTCCTACAGAAGTCTTTTACTTCCTTGGTTAGGTTAATTTTCAGCTATTTAATTCTTTTGAAGGTACTGTGAGTAGGACTGTTTTCCTGATTTCTTCCTCACTGGGCTCAACACTGTTGATTTTTATCTATTGATTTTTGTACCCTCCTACTTTGCTGAATTTATTAGCTCTAAGAGTCTTTTGCTGGAAATTTTTGTGTCTTCTATGTGAACAATCACAGTAGTAAATATCCTGGCTTTTCAAAAATAATTTACTTCAGCCTGGATGGTTGCACACACCTATAATCCCAGCACTCAGGAGGCACGGTGGGATGGTTGAGTTTCAGGACAGCCTGTGCTACAGAAGCAAGTTCAAGGCCAGCCTGCCCTATGTAGTGAGAGCCTCTCAAATAAACAAACAAAAAGTCATTTACTTTGCTAGAATGAAATGCTTCAAACATAAGGCAAGATTATATAACAGCAAAGACCCCCTCCATAACATATCACCTTTGACAAGTCATGCTTTAGCACCTATTTGTTTCTGACCCTTTCAAAAATGAACCAGTTGAACAACTCATTCCTGTTTTCTCATTCATACTCCAGCCTGGTCCGACCATTTTCCCCTATGCGAGGCTGAATATAACAACCAGCCTGTCCTTAACTTCCAAACCACTCAAGTTAATCATCAGGATCTCAACCCCTGTGTCACACTGTCTTTTAGTGGTCAGCCAAATCTCCAAGAGCCATCAGGAAAAATACAATGCTGAGCGTGAGACCACGGGAGGAACTTGTAATGCTTGGGGCTCATATCTGGCTAAATTTAAGTGGTGTAGTCAATTGGGAAATAATGCTTTCAGTTCTTTTTTACTGTATATATCAGAGCAATTTCCTCATGTGATATTTTGCTTCTGGTTTTACTTTGCTTTAATACAAATATCCCAGGATGAATTCTTCAACTGAATATATCTAAGACACTAGTTTCTATTGATCAAAAATAAAAATATAGGGCCAGGAAGATAGCTCAGCAGAATAAGCACTTGCCTGGCAAGCGCAAGGTCCTGAGTTCAACCTCCCAGTACTGCCTGTCCAAAAAATAAATAAATAAGAATATATACATATATAAAGATCCTTCTGTTCCTGCCTTCTCCATCCTAAAATAACTGCTGTCATAAATTAGTATTTATAATTCTGTATGTTTTATACTTTTATACATTTTCATGTCTACAAAATTACTTAGTATTATTTTATGGGTTTAAATTTTAAAATACAGTGGTCCAACCAAACAACTCAGTGGATTAAAGCACCTGCGTGCCGGGCGTGGTGGTGCATGCCTGTAATCCCAGCACTTGGGAGGCTGAGGCAGGAGGATTGTTGTGAGTTCGAGACCAGCCTGAGCTACAAAGTGAGCTTAAGGCCAGCCTGAACTGCACAGTGAGACCCTGTCTCAAAAAGACAAAAAAAAATTAAAAAAAAAAAAAAATAAAGCACCTGCGAGCAGGCACAGGGGTTGGGGGTTCAATCCCTGGGCCTGCGGTACCGGCCCCGCCCCGAGGGAGTACTGAGATGGCAATTGAGACTGGGTGTGGTGGTGTGGGTCTATAATCCCAGCTCTTGGGAGGCTGTAAATATGCAGATCACTGAGTCCAATCTAGTAGTGAGACCCTGAATACCCTGTAGACCCTTCCCTAAAATACAAAAAATAAATAATTTTTTTAAAAACATGTCTTTCTGTAATTTACCCATTCCAATTACTTTTTTATGAAGACAATCTGTTAGCTACTTCAGAACAACAAGGCAAGTATGAATCAGTCTTGGAGATCCAGTGCAAAGTGGACTCTGGTTTGGAAACAGCAACTGGGCCACTGGCTAAGCAGAAGAACCCTGACCTTATACCATGTTGTCCTTTTATCATATGAAAAATCTCAGAGATCTGCCACAGTGGCAGCACAGTGGAGCGAATGGACTACACGCAGGGAGTAGTCAGCCTTAACTCTGGTCTGAGATGCTCAGCCTTGTCTCCTTGCCCTGCAGGGTCCCCTGATCCAGATGATTTTCCAGATGCAGACCACACACGCTACTTCATCCCATCAGAGAGGCCCTCACCTCGTTCAGGCAGCTTCTCCTGCATTAAAGCAGAGGCAGCCTGTGAAGCCAGTAGAATATAGTGGAGGCGTCAGTTTCTGACATCTGAGGCTGGGTCACAAAACACACTGTGGCTTCCTCACGGGTGCCTTGAACACCTTGCTGCAGGAGGCAAGGCTGGAACTAAGAAAAGGCCAGCAAAGCACTGAGGGTGCGAGATGCAGGAAGTCACGTAATCACAGGGGCTGAGTGCACTCTTACAAATGACCCTCAGAGTGAGCATCTCACTTGACTTCCTTGAGGCCTGGTCATGGTGGCAGATGCCAGCTGCCACTCCAAATCTGTCAAGATTTGGAAGACTTCAGCTCCTGGAAGAGACCCAGAAAGAATCTGAGTCTGAATTGGCCCCACACCCTTGCCCTCAAAAATTGGAGAATGGTGCACAATGTTGGTTAAGCCACTGAGTTTGGGGATGTTACACAGCATTAGGTGACCAATGCAGACAGATACCTGGAGGTACGTGCTGCCCTAACAAAATCTGAAAATGGGGGTGCTGAGGCAAAGGGTGGAAACTGGGAGCATTTGGGGGAGTGCGACCGTGATGTCCCTCCAGGGAGGCTACCAGTCAAGCTTTCGATATTTAAACAGCCATGTCCTACTATTGGTCCCTGGACCAGACAGCTCTGCACACCTAGCAATGTGGCCGCATTAACATTATTACGTGATTCTTAGATTTTCCTTCTTTGTGGGTACATTGTGGTGGTACTGGGGACTGAATCTAAGGTCTTCATACTGAGCTACATCCCCGCTTTTTAAGCTTTTAATGTAATTTTTTAAGAAAAGATCATGTTAAGTTATTAAGTTGCCTAGACCCAAACTCGTGGTCCTCCTTTTTCAGCCTCCCCAAATGCCAGGATTACAGGACTGCACCACCAATCCCAGCTTGTAGTATTTATCATACCTCGACTGTACCATGCTCAAGTGCAGACTGCATGTGCTACAACGCTGTGGGCAGGGGTGCACCGCAGTGCTGGCCGCCTCCTGCACCATCAGGCCACCCCCAGCAGACCTTGGAGTGCGCAAGTGGCTTGGACAGCAGAATGCAGCAGCAACAGCTAATAGCATTTCAGTCTGACACGTGTGTGTACCTATGAAGGTGGGTGTCATTATTAGGCAGATATGGAAGCTCTCTTATTTAATTATTAAAATTGATTTTATTGTGTTATCTTGTAATTTTTTAAAAAATTAAGGATAAAGAAAGCTTGTTATTTATATGTATCATTTATATAGTATATGTTATATGCAGCCAAAGACAATTCCTCTCCACTCAGTGTGGCCAGGCAAGCCAAAAGGTTGGACACTTCTGGTTTTAAAAAAAAAATGTTATTAGAAAGTAAAAGAAAAGGGATTCCTCATATATGGTGGCCATAAATTAGGAATATTATCCCCTACAGTAACATGGGTACTAGAAAATCTGCCTAACCAACAGGGTTACTTGAGTGAAGAAATAATCAGGAATGGGTTGGATGTGTCACCTGGCTTCACTGTGCTCCATATATTCTAATGCAAGTGAAAAGACATAAACAAACTCAAGAAATCATTCTAAACATGAAGCTGCTAAGGTTTGAAAATTCCCTACCTATCTAGATAGAAAGTGATGCTAAAATTAAGAAATGTCTTCCAGGCAAAAATCAGAGCACAACTAGGTAAAAAGGGATTCGAAAATGAAACCAAGAGTGGACTAGGAAACCTTTTGTTAAAACCCAAGGCGGTGGTCCAAAGAGCCACTGAAACAATGGGGCTCCTGTGACTCTGAAGAGCATTGTTCTTGGGCTGCTGGGGTGCAGCCTGCAAAAAAGAGTTTATCTCAGAGAATTCTAAGCCTTGACTAGTCAGGGTAAAGGACAACACGATTGATAAGAGACCTATCAGATTTTAAAGAGAACTGTGTTAGACCAATTGGTTCTCATAGAGTGCAAAATAAGGGAATCTTCCCAAAGTGATCTCAGCTGTCCCAAGGTGGTCAATAAAACACTTTCCGGCATTATTCTTTAGGGCTTTGGCTCACACTAAAAGAGAGGACCTTGGCATCCCAGATTTCGCTGGGATAAATGCTTCCCCTTCGGTGACATAAGACAAATACTTTGAGCCCAGGAGCGACTGGCTGACTGACCTAGCCACAGGGAAACGTGAAACTGAAACTTGGCAAATGCAAAATCCGGGATGCCGAGGTCCTATGTTTTAGTGTGAGCCAAAGCTCTAAAGAATAATGCCAGAAAGTGTTTTATTAACCACCTCGGGACAGCTGAGGTCACTTAGATGGGAAGCACTAACCACTCCTCCCTTCAGTCTTAGAAGCCAACAAGAATTTGGATTCTGAGGCCACAAATATTTCTTCCCCAGAATGATGAGCAGCTGTGGCCACTGGCCAACCACAGCAGCAGCAGCAGGACACTGAGCACAGTGGGGGTCCTGCATGGCGGGAGCAGTGTGCTGGCCACATGACTTCCGCGCTCTGCAGGCCTGTTTCACACAAGCTCCAGCACCCATGGGACCAAGGGGCTGGAGTGCTGGGGACAGATAACGGTACCAAGGCTGTTAATAGATCAGGTACAAGCACATGAAGATGGCTCTTCCAGATCGTCTCTTTATTAAATCCTGATGTGTTCAGGGCATTGAAAGGTTGGACATTTCTTTGTTTGCTTGGGTACTGGCAGTCATACTCAGGACCTTGTGCTTGCCAGGTAGGCCCTGTGCCGCTGAGCCATAGAACGCTTCTAAATTAAAAAGAAAAAGAGGGTAGAAGTTGCCAAAGACACAATTCCTTCAGACACTGGCCACTCATTTTGTTCTCCAGTTCATCTTAGAGGTCAAGTAAATTCAAGTCTTGAAGCAGAGACACTAATCTTGCAGCGGAGGCAAGAACTTCTGTTCCCAGCTCTGGCAGAGGCTGTAGAGAGCTGCGAATAGCCGCGCCTGAAAGACAGCGCTGGTCCCCCCCCCCCCCCCCCCCCCCCCGCTGGGTGAGTGCTCTCTGTAGTAAACAACTCCTTATATGGTTAAGGCTAAAGCTATGGCTCACTTCCGCGTACCTGGACCTATCGGCTGTGCCTATGTGGCACTCCGGGGTTGGACGCCCACTGGTATATAGCCATGAGCAGGCTTCCCCTCAGGGAGGAAGAACATTATCAAAGGCTGAATAAACTGCGTGGAGAAGAACTGGTGGTTGCGTCTTCCTTGCTGGCGAGGTTGCGTGCGACAAGTGGTGGCCCGTACGGGGAACTTCATTCCAGCGGTACGGACACAACAGTTCAGAACTCCACGTAGTCAGGCAGTATACTGGTAAGTCCCACGGTAAGTTGGGGGACCGCGTCAAGAGCGGGGAATTAAGTCCCATGGTAAATTGGGAGACCGCGTCAGGAGCCGGGGATTACTTGCTCTCACTGTAGAAAGGAGAGCAGGGGCTCGCTGACGAGCGAGGATTAAAGTGAAAGAAACTTTCATAATGGGTGCGTCCTCTTCGCACCCAATTTTTCAGGCTCTACGGGAGCTGTTGCGTGCAAGAAAGCTAAAAGATTTAGATCTAGCTATTCGGGGATGCTTGGAGAACCAACGGTGTAGTGAGGCGATAGAGAGCGGACAGGCAGCTTTAGAACAGCTACATGAGGAAAGATCTGAGAAAGCCGAGAGTGAAATGGGATCAAAGCAGGGCAGTAAGAAGACAGGTGGAGGCTGTTGTTCTGACCTCCCGGGGTCGAGCTCCTCTGAATCCTTTTCAGAGTCCTCGGACTCGGAGGAAGATGAGCACGACCTGGTAGAAACCATTAAAAGGCTAGAAGAGGCCCTTGCCATTGAAAGGTTGGAGCTCAAGAAAGAAAAACAAAAACCAAAGAGGAAGAAGCAGTTAGACAGAAGTCTCTGTGACCCGTTCTTAGAATGTAGGGTGGGGCCCACGGCACCACCGCCCTTCGGGGATAGTGGAGGGGGAGCCCCCCCGGGAGTATTCGTAATCCAGAGATGTGGCGGGCACTGGGGGCGGAGTTCCCCATGGCCCTCCCTGTTTTTCTAGATGCCCAAGGGAATCGATATCAAGAGCCCCTAGATTTCAAGGTGATCAAATCATTGGCTGAATCAGCAAGAACATATGGCGTCATGGCTTCCTTCACCATAGCCCAGGTGGAGGCCCTCGGCAGACACTGTCTCACTCCCATGGAGTGGAACAGTATAGCCAAGGCGTGCCTGAGCCCAGGTCAATATTTGGACTGGAAAACTTACACGTTTGAGTTCGCTGCTCAACAGGCAGCGGCCAACTTGGCTGCAGGCCATCACGCCTGGGATCAAGATATGCTGTTGGGCATGGGCCGCTTTGCAAACCAACAGGCTGGTTATCCGCCTGAAGTTTATGAACAAATCAACAAGATTGGTGCCAAGGCCTGGAAGTCACTTCCAAACAGGGGGGAGGTGACCGGCAACCTCACAAATATCTTACAAGGGCCTACAGAGCCTTTTTCAGATTTTGTAGCCAGATTAGTAGAAGCAGCGGGTAAAGTCTTTAGAGATGCAGATCAAGCAATGCCTTTTGTTAAACAGCTCGTCTTTGAGCAGTGTACCAAAGAATGCCGTACGGCTATTGGTCCGTACAAAAATAAAGGGCTGGAAGTCTGGATGAAAGTCTGTAGAGAACTGGGGTGGCCACTGACCGGTGCTAGCTTGGCAGCAGCGGTGGTACAGCTGACACAAAAGAAGGGACCAGGGAATCCGGGAGCTCAGGGGGCTTGCTTCAAATGTGGAAAAGCAGGACATATTAGACGCAATTGTCCGGACAAAGGGGGTGGGACCAATACCGCGGGACAACGCCCCGCCCAACCAGGCCTGTGCCCTAGATGCAAGAAAGGGAAGCATTGGGCCAATGAGTGCCATTCCGTAAAGGATGTGAATGGCCAGCCTTTGCCCCCAAACACCTCAGGTTCAGGTCCAAAAAACGGGCCGTGGGGCCCCCGACCTCAGGGCCCGCAAATATATGGGGCAATGGAGGGCCCGAGCGGGGGGCCACAGCCGGTGCAGTGGCCATATCTCCAACCTCCTTCGAACCACGGAGAGCCACTGCAGGCTCGGTAGGACTGGACCTCTGTGCCACCTCTGGACTCGTACCGGCTCCCCAGATGGGAGTTCAGCTGATAGAGTCAGATCTTAAAGGGCCATTTGACCCTGGCACAGTGGGCCTATTAATAGGGAGATCCTCTATGACCATGAGAGGTTTGCAGGTCCACCCAGGGGTGATTGACCCAGACTATACAGGGGTCATAAAAATTATGGCAGAATCCCCAAAAGGAATCACTGTCATTTCCCCTGGAGACAGAATTGCACAATTGATAGTATTACCCTGCCTTCATGATCGTTTCGCTGCAGCGCCCAAAACCAGAGCACTGGCTCTGCTTTGACATTCCTTTCCCTAGATTTAGATCAAAGACCTGTTCTGCAGTTAGAGGTTGACAACAAGGTCATCTTGGGCTTGTTGGACACTGGAGCTGACAAGAGCATTATTGCCAAGAAAGACTGGCCATCAGGCTGGCCCATCCAACCATCCTCCCAAGCCCTACAGGGTTTGGGCTTTGCCCAGGCCCCAAACATGAGTGCCAGACAGTTACACTGGAAAGATAAAGAGGGGCATTCCGGTGTTCTGCAACCCTACGTATTAGAGCTACCAATTCAAAGTAGAACTTCCCGCTTTTTTCCACAACATATTAGAGCTCACACCGGCTTGCCCGGACCATTGAGCAAGGGAAATGCTATGGTAGATACATGGACTCGTCAAGAGTGGGCTTTTCTGGGCTCCTCCTTGGACCGTGCAAGGAGGTTCCACGAGTCTTTCCATGTAAACTCCAAGACCTTGCAACAAAAATTTTCTCTCTCCCACGCTGATGCCCGGCAGGTTGTACTTGAGTGTCCTCAGTGTGTCACCCTTCACTCTCCCCTAGGTCTTGGGGTTAATCCTCGTGGCCTTCTTCCCCTTAAGGTGTGGTCAATGGATGTAACTCATATTTTAGAATTTGGGACGCTTCGATACGTTCACGTATCGGTCGATACCTGTTCTGGTATCCTGCATGCATCAGCCATGACGGGAAAAAGCACATAATGTCATTGCCCATTGCTTAGAAGCTTCGGCGGCATGGAGAAAACCACTCCAGCTGAAAACAGACAATGGGCCTGCGTACACGGGTCAAAAGATCACTTCCTTCTGCTACCAGATGGAGGTTCAGCTTGTGCATGGATTGCCGTATAACCCTCAAGGGCAGGGCATCGTAGAGCGGACCCACCACACCTTGAAAGAATGTTTGCATAAAACAAAAAGGGGGAATTGGCCACGGCCGTACCCCAAAGGAGAGACTTTCTCTAGCCTTATTCACCCTTAATTTTTTAAATTTGGATGCTCAAGGGTGCTCTGCAGCTGACAGGCATTATGAGCCTAGTGGTACGTGCAGAGGCATGGTGAAATGGAAGGACATTTTAACAGGCCTCTGGCGAGGGCCTGATCCCATGCTGACTTGGGCACGAGGGGCTGTTTGTGTCTTCCCACAGGACCAACGGGATCCGGTGTGGGTACCTGAACGCCTGACCAGAAAGGCCCAATATGAAAAGAAGGACACCACAAATGAAGAAAGAAGTGCTGCTGGTGATCCTCACGATGTACCTGATGCTGCAACAGGGAACATCGGAGCTGAGATGGGGAATCCTGTCGGTGTTTCCAAGACCAATGCCGGTTCGCCATAATGCCAGGCAATTGGACTGGGGAATTTGATGGCCTCATGGAGCAACTAAGAGTGGCCATCGTGACGGTGACAAGGATGGACGCTGGATTAGCAGAGGGCCTGGTTTCATGGTTCTCCATCATCATGAATCACCTGAAAGAGTGGGCGGGAATGGGAGCTCTGGCTGGCCTGATGGTGCTGATATCCTTGGTTTGCCTGTGGTGCATCTGCCGTGTTAGGTTCCTTCAGTGTCGCGGTACAGCCATGATAGTTCAAGCCTTTGCGGCCATTGAGACTGGACAGTCCCCTGGTGTTTGGCTGGCCACCTTACACCGTGAACATCGTTAAGCACAGGATGCGAGGCAAAGCACTGCACTTGAAACACTCTGTGGTTTGGAGGTTTCATGAAGAGCACGCCTGATTGCATATGGGTTCAATACTTTCCTTCCCATCTCTGTGAAAAAGGGTATCAGCGGGTCTGGCATCCCTCGGGTGGATAACACCTGGGTGAATGTCAGTGTATATCTCCGCTTGCACAACAGAGATCAGGCCTCTGTTCTTGCCTGTTGCTATAAACAAAAAGGGGGAACTGTAGAGAGCTGCGAATAGCTGCACCTGAAAGACGGCGCCGGTTTCCCCCCGCTGGGTGAGTGCTCTCTGTAGTAAACAACTCCTTATATGGCTAGGGCTAAAGCTATGGCTCACTTCCGCGTACCTGGACCTATCGGCTGTGCCCACGTGGTATTCCGGGGTTGGACGCCCACTGGTATATAGCCATGAGCGGGCTTCCCCTCGGGGAGGAAGAACATTATCAAAGGCTGAATAAACTGCGTGGAGAAGAACTGGTGGTTGCGTCTTCCTTGCTGGCGAGGTAGCGCGCGACAGGAGGCCAGTCCTCACTCCTGAGCACACCCCCGAGCTCCCCTGAGCAGAGAGTTCTGGGCAGCCTGAAAAGACTATGGACAGGGCCACCACCGGTTCTGGAGGTGACACCGTACAGAGAACCAGCCTATGCCAGTCCTACAACTCTACCCAGGTCCCACCCCTGAGGAACTAGCCAACTCTGGCCTTTTCCCCACCCAAATGCCACTTGTGGGGACCTAGTCCTACTAGTCTGTCACCCTGAGCCAGGCGAGGATGAAAGACAGTTTAACACGCTGGCAGCAAGGGAAGCGCTTGCTTCTAGCAGGCAGAAAAGCATTGACCATTTAGTTCATTCTGCTTTGATTCACTCACACACAGGTACAAGCTATTACACTAACACAAGGTTCATCAGTCTTCTAGAATCTATTAGTGCATGTCCAGGTAAGCAATATGATCCCAACTGCATTAACTTTTCCCTAGAACTGGCAACATGTCATCATCCCACGTGTGCTTTGCTCCTTCATGCTCCCAGAGGCCAACTGGGCCTGAATTCTCCTGAGCTGCTCTCCCACGGCACCGTATTGTCACAAAGTTTTGCAACAGTCCTTCAGCACAGAACAGTGCCCAACCCTAGTTCCTGCCAATGTGAGAGCCACCAAACTCAGCAGCACCTACCACAAATCTCCCTCGATAAAAACATGATCCCCAAGAAGTAAAAGAAAGAATGTGACATCTTTGCCGAATTTCTTGAATGGTGGGCTTATGACACTATGGCTTTTCACAACACAGTGCCTTCCAGCACTCACATCTGCCAGATCTCCTCGGGTGATGAGTCGTTCATGACGAAGGTCTTGCCACTGACAATGCTGTTCTGGCTTCCACAAAGCACTGTCTCGTGGCTGACTTTGTTCCCACAGCCCTCTCGATGTGTTCCAACTTGTAGAGCATTCACCCAGCTCTATGGTAACACCTTCTTCCTGGGCTATCTTCCACGGAAAAGGAAAGATTATTTAAAGGGTAAAAGCAAGATTCATACTGTGTCTTCTCAGTTCTTATGTCCTAATTAAGGAAAGAACCAGCGTACATCCTGCTGAATTTCAGAGTCCTGTGCTATGAACCAGGGGCTCCTGTGCGCCTTCCACACCTCCGTTTTTGAACCAGAGGCTCTTATATCAATTATACTATGCTATGTTATGCTACACTATGGGGAGCAGGGTAGATGACCTGGCTTTTCAGTTCATATATTTTCAGAACAAGATAACTACTAGAGAAGCCTGGGTATGATTTAGATGGTGACCTCCTTCTGCACTTTGAGATACTGCTATATGGGGATGAGAGAAAGAAAGAAAGAAAGAAAGAAAGAAAGAAAGAAAGAAAGAAAGAAAGAAAGAAAGAAAGAAAGAAAACATACACACACACACACACAAACTCACAAAAATACAACCAACATTTTTTTCTGTGATTTCAGATGTGTGGTTTTCTTCCAGGACCTACAGTTTTGGGACAGTGTCCAGTTCAAAAATCTAACCTGCTCAGACTGGTAGATAAAGAAAGTGGTTGTATCTTAGATCTATACTGGGTGCGGTCACCAGCAGCAACAGGATTAGGGTGAGGGAGGTGCCAATTCTGTGACTTTCAAATCCACAGTGATTTAGGCCAGCCTGGCCTTCAGCTGTGGGACAGAGGCTAGGTCCTCTAAACCCTCTCTAAATAAATAAAAACCCCTCTCTGGGTTCTTGGGCCAGCCTGCCTACAGCTCCCTGACTACGCCTGGCTCCTGTGGCTGTCTACCCCTGGGATCCCTGAAATGAAGCTGGCCTGTGGCTGCTCTAAGTCCTGGGTTCCATTCACCCCACCCTGGAAGGACATCCAACCACGGGATGGGCAGGCACTTGGACTGGAGCTGCTCACCGGCTCTTGCAGCAGACATCAGCCAGTGCTGTTTCTCCCAACGGCCGGGGGAGTCCACTGCTTTCACTTTATTTCTGAGCCATGAGATCTTCCTTCCTCATGAGCCACGAGCCAGGAGCTGGGGAGAAAGTGCAGGACGCCCTTTCTTTTTTCCATGTCGTACTCTGCCCCTTCAGTATTTCTGTCGGCTCCAGTTTTCCCATCAGATCCTTCCTGGGTCCCAGGGATTTACCTCCTTTCTTCCATGAGCTATAATTTTCCAATGTTTGGATTCCAAATCTTAGAGAGGCTGAGTTGGCTGCTTGCCGGTCCACCAGGTCCCACAGGTCATTATATTTTTATAGCCCATTGTGCACTAATACACTGTCATAAATGTGCCAACATGTATCTCTAATGCATCAGGATGCTTCCATACATTGTCCCACAAAGACCCATCTGTTAGTCTTCGTTCCCAGACTGGCACCATTGGAGGTAGAGGATGAAGAAGTGGGCCCAGTGGTCATTCTTAGGTCAGCGGGCTGCGCTAATGAGGACTGTGAGGCCCACCCTGCTCTTTCTCTGGCCTTCTAGCTCCTGTAACATTCGGTGCTTTTGCCCCATCACATGGTACTGCCTTAACACAGATCCAAAGCAACAGAGCCAACTGATAGTGGGCAGCAACCCCCAAAGCTGTGAGCCGAAACAAACTCTACTTTTTACAAATGGGTTTGGTATTTGTTTGGAAAATCCAACTAATACAGATTCTTTTTAAAATTTTTTATTTTGAAATAATTATAGGGCTGGGGAGATAGCTCGGCAGTCTAAGCACCCGCCTGGCAAGCACAAGTGCCCGGGTTTGATCCACGGCACTGCATGCCATACCGGCCCCATGCCAAACTGGCCACCAAAAAGACATGGTGGCACACACCTGTAACCCCAGCCCTGGAGAGGCTGAAATAGAAAGATCACTATGAGTCTGAGCTATATAGCAATACTCTGCACCAAATTAATAAATAAAATATTTTTTAAAAGAAATGATTAGGGATCAGGGAGATGGCTCAGTGGAATAAGTGCTTCCCTGGCAAGCACAAGGACCTGAGTTCAATCCCCAGTTCCACAAAAAAAAAAAAAAAAAAAAAAAAAAAAAAAAAAAAAAAAAAAAAAAAAAAAAAAAAAAAAAAAAAGAAAGAAAGAAAGAATTGTAGACTCATCAGAAGTTGCAAAAACACAAAGAGATCTAGTGAATCTTTCGCCCAGCCTCTCCCACTAGAACCACCTTACCTCACTGTAGCATAACATCAAGAGCAGGGAACAGGCACTGGCACAAAGCTACTAACTAGAGCATGGGTTTTACTCATATTCCACCAGTTCTTGTATGCATCTGTGTGTGTGTGTGTGTGTGTGTGTGTGTGTGTGTTTATACTATTGTATCATATATGCATTTGTGTAACTATCACCACAATCAAACACAGGACCATTCCATCACACTTCATAACCAAAAGAATGCTTTTACAATAGCATTCTTTGTAAAAACACAATCTTACTTTTATCACACTTCATAACCAACCATAATAACTTCATGTCATACACATGTCATTTCTCAGATTTCCTCCATTTTTTGTGCTTGTCTGGCTCAGAGCTCGAATCTATAACAAAGATTCTCATTATCAAATTTTGTTCTCAGGGAGTCATCACTGCCACCCTCAGTTTTCTTTTATGTTACTTCTTGTTTTTTTTTTTTCTTTTCTATTTGAAACAATTTTCAGAAATAAACCCTGTACTTCTTAGCAGTCATTCTTCACTATGCTCAACCCTCATCCCTGAAACTCACCGATCTACTCGCTGTCTCCGCTCTGCTGTCAACGGTGCCCTCTGCAAACTCATGACTAGTACCCTTATGGAGGAGATTGAATGGAGTTGGGTACAGTGACACATGCCTGTGATCTCAGAGCCAGAAGGTTGAGGCAGGGCTGGGATCTCATACCAACCCGGGCTACAGCGCCAGACCCTGTTGGGATGGTGTGTAAGACAGAAGGCAGCTGCCTCGCTCCTTCTGCTCTGTGAAAACACATGAAGGAAAGACTATGTTTGAAGCAGAGAACTGACCTTCTCCAGACCCTTAGCTTCCAAGGCCCATAAACCTGGACTTTCTGGCCTTCAGGATATGTTTTGAGGGCTGGCCAGATCGCTCAGTGGACTGAAGCACCTGCTTAGGCAGAGTTCAGGAACTGGGATTCAACCCCAGAGCCAACAAGCCTTGCTGGCCCTGCCCCAGGGTGCACTGAGGTGGCAACTGAGACTGGACATGGTGTTTCACACCAGTTATCCCAGCTCTTGGCAGGCTGAAAATAGGAGGATCACTATGAGTCCAATCTTTATAGTGAGACCCTGTACTAAATGACTTTATGCACTCAGTAGTAACTTGAACAAAGACAGTGTCTATGGATTTGCTTATTCTGTGTACTTCATATAGTGGAATGATGCAAAAGGTGATCTGTCTACTTAAAGAATTTAACATGTTTTCTACCGTACAGTAGTATATATTGCTTCATTCTTTGTTACAGCAGAATAGTTTGCAATTATACAGAAAAGCACATTTTAAAAATTCATTCATGGGGGGCTGGGAAATGGCTCAGTGGAATAAGCGCTTCCCTAGCAAAAGCAAGGGCCTGAGTTCAATCCCCTGTACCTCCAAAAAAAGAAGGTAAAAGAAAAAAATTCATTAATGGGCTGGGGAGATAGCCCAGCAGTCTAAGCACCTGCCTGGCAAGCCCAAGGACCCAGGTTTGACCTGCAGTAACTCATGCCTTGCCAACGCTGGGCACTGAGCCAAGCACTGAAACCAGCACACCTGTAATCCCAATGCTGAGAAGGCTGAGACAGGAGGATCGCTATGAGTGTGAGCTGTGTAGTGAGACACAGGGAGCAGTGACAGGGCCCAGTGGACACCTGCATTTCCTCCAGGCTTGGATGAGCTTTTGTTTTCCCACTAGGCTTTGCAGTCTTCATTCCCTCTCTGCTTCCTCTTCAGAAAACATCCATTTAGAGCTCTCATGTCTAACCAGTCACCACCTCTCACTGTTACAGTCTTAGTCATTTATTTACTTAATTATTTATGTTTTGCTTCATTTTTAAGATGGGGTCTCACACGTCATTTGGGCTGGCCTTGAACTCACTATGTAGCCCAGGTTGGGCTTGAACTCTTGACGAGAATCCTGCCTCAGCCTCTTCAGTGCTAAGACAGCAGGCCTGTGCCATTCCCAGCTTCACTATTAGTCTTTTCTTATACTGGGGCGAAGCTCTTTTTTCCTTTGGGGCTGATTCCCTTGTTATGTTATCACTTTCCACAGCACAGTGCACGCCACAATTCCTTGTGATTCCAATATACCCAAAGCTAGTGCCTTGGTGCGTTTTAGCCCCCCAATTCTATGTCATTTCCAAAGTCAACCACATCATTACCAGGAGCCTTAAGTGCTCCAAAGCCTGTCTTGCACATCCCACTGGCCACCACTTTCTCCTTCCTTCTATTTCATTCTCTTGAGGGTGCCAGCCACAACAGCGCTTGCAGTTCCCATGCAGACCCTCCGATCCATTTCGCCCTCCGTGTTTCCCAATCCCTATTTCCCTCATGTCTTCATGTCCACTCAACCTCACGCTTTAAAACCCACAGACACATTCATGGATTTTTGTTTTGCTTAACTGAACTAGCACCGGGCTTTCCATTGCTCCACCTGCTTGTGGAACAAACATACATGACCCGTCTGAGTCATCTCACTGCACACTTGTGACCTCCAGCAACCTCAAATTGGCTGTGATGCAGCCCAGAGCTGTTATCTCCATCCTCCATCTGTGTTTCCTCTCTGGTAAGCAAAAGTTTCCTGCTTCCTCTTTCTTTAAACCCAGAGCCTCCTTCCTGTCTTCACCTTTAATTGGTAACCTCCTCTCCTGCTTCATTGACAAAAATGAAGCCATCAGAAAAGAACACCCCTGGGTGCCCACCAACGTACCTACCCTCTGTGGCTGTGCCTGTCTAGTCTGCCTTCTTTCCTGTTAGGATGGGTGAATTGTCCAGGGCTCTAGTTTGGCCCATTCCCTCTAAATATGCTCTCAAATGCACCTTCCTCTCCCATCCATTCAAGGTATTGTTTCAGCCAGTCCCATCGACCACCATCAAACTTTCTTTCTCTTTTGCTCTTTTCTCCAAAGAGTTCCCTTCCAAAGAAAGGGGCAAAAATTGTCTTGACTGTGCTGTCTCCTCCAGTACTGCTCCTTTCTCTTCTACTTCTTCACAATGAATGCCTAGGGAAGAGTGGTCAGACTTACTGTCTCCAATTTGGTCTCTCTGTCTCTCACATAAATTGCAGTATAATAAAAATAATTGGACGACATAGAGCAATGATTTTCCTCACAATGATAGAATGTTACATGCACTGCTGAGCAAAATTAGTCAGACACAGGAAAAAGCATGCAGCTGGACTCTACGGACAATAAACTTTACAAACAAACAGGAGAAACTAAGCTACACTGTGTAGCTATATTAGGCAGTTTCCCATCATTGGGAAAAATACCTGGACATACAACAAAAGGAGGACAGACTGATGTTTGGCTCACTGTTGCAGAGGTTTGGTCCATGGTCAGCTGACTCCAAAGCAGAAACACCATCAGAAAGGGTATGGTAGAAGAGGGAGGCTCTGCTCATGGTGTCTGAGAAGCAGAGAGCAGGAGAGCTCCAGAACAAAGGGCCAGAGACCAGACATACTCCCCAGTGCCACCCCACGGTCCACCAGGCAGATCCACAAATGTGCTCGATTAGTCTCCTAGCATCTCTTGAGCCAATCAAGTTGAAAGTCAAGATTAACTGTTGTAAGTCCACCCCATGTCAACTTGACACCAAAAACATCTCTCCCTTCCTCCTTTCTTCTTCTCCTTCTTCCTCCTGTTTTTTTTCTCCTCTTCCTTCTTCTCCTTCTCCTCCTCCTCTCCTTCTTCTTTTAAGACAGGGTTCTACCATATTGTTCAGGCCAGACTTGAATTCACTACACAGCCAAGGCTGTGCAGGAACTCATAGTAGTACTCCTGCCTCAGCCTCCTGAGTGCAGGGATTATAGGTATGTGCCATCACACCCAGCCTAAAGTTATCTCTTAAACTATACTCAATGTCCAAGTAGTAACAATAATAAGGTCACAGTGCTACCTAACATGGCATAACTATCCTGTGTGCAGCTGAAAATTCCCTGATTCCTTCCCCCTAAAGTGGTGGTGGGAAACCTTTTAGAGAGCAAGGGCACAAATTGCAACCCCAAACCCACTTATTTATGGCAAGTGCTAACACTGTAATTAAAACTGAATACTGAGGCTTTCCTTTATTAAAAACCATGTGGGGACTTGGCTTGTGTGCTGATAGGGAGGGCTTTGTGTACCTGTTCCATTGTGCATACCACAGGTTCTCTATCGTGGCCTAAAGTCTTAGCGTTGTTCAAAAGTTCAAGTCCAAGTCTAAAGCTAATACACACATACACTACACACACACTCAAATAAAATAATCCCCAAACACAATAGCACAGACAAAGCAGTCCTACTCCAAAAAGAAGGAGAAAGATCAAAAGGCTTTACCAGAATGACCAAAACAAGGCCAAAACCATCAGAGTGAAGATTAAATTCTTTAGCTCCATGTCCAGTGTTATAAAAGCACAGGGTAGTGAGATGTGAGGTTCGGGGGACTTGGATGACCCCCCCATTGTCTTGTGGACTTGAGCCCACATGGCTCCTCTCTTGGACAGATTCTGCTTCTCTCTTATAACTTTACTTAGCAAATGTCTTCTTTTCCTGGAATCTCCTGAAATATCTAACTTCCTATTTCTTCACCTTAGCTTTGAATTCCCTCTCATAGGTGCCCTGCTGGGCATCTTGGCAGGGACTCTGATCCCGTGACACATTGCTTGGATTTCTAGCCTTTCTTCTGACATGTGAATGGAAGCCTCCTTGACTCTATAACTCTTCCATGCTATGTGCCTGCAAATCCAGCCAAGATCTGCTACCACCATTGTTTGTAGAACCCAAGAGATCAGAGAGACCAATCAGGGATGACAGGAGGATTTATTTCCAGGATTTTAGATGCACATTGACCCACTCAAGCTCACACCCAAAGTGCTGGACACTAGAACAACAGAAAGGTTCCAGTTTCGTACATTTGGCTGAGGGAGTTGGTCTTCTGAAATGGGGAGTTGTGGGGGCTCACTGGTCTCTCAGGGTACCCCAGGGAGAAATGCCAGCAGCAATGAGGAAAAGACAAGAGCTAGGTCAGGTGGTGATCTGTTTGTCTGATTGGCAAAGGACCCAAAGAACAACAGTAGGGGTGTTTGTTTATCCTTGCAAAGTTAGTATTAGGAAACACAAGGTTGCCTAGTGATTAATAACCAAAACGGTCCTGAAAGAATGTTTTTCTCAAGACCAAGGTAGTTTGACCACTTTAGGCACTGAGGCCTTGTCCTACCCTCTCACATATGACCAGTTCCCAGCGTCAGCCATCCCCTTCTGATGGGGGGTGGCTAGAGAATATAGAAGTAAGACAAAGCAGTTATTAACTTAGCCTTGAAAAAAGACAGAGTCTTATGAATCCTGAAAGAACATGGTGACATAAACGTTATTTACAGGACACAGTTGCCAATATTACCTGCACCAGAATAAGAAGTTATAGCTCAGGTGGGGTGGGGTGGGGTTAAAGGGGATTTTGTTTGTTTGTTTTGTCTTTTATTATTGTTGTCTTTCTGAGCCAGGGTCTTGCTATGTAGTTCAGGCTGGCCTTGTGCTCTCTTTTCAGCCCAAACTGGCCTTAAACTTGCAGCCATCCTCTTGCCTCAGCCTCCTAAGTGCTGGGATTACGGCACTGTGCACCACTATGCTTGGCTAGAGGGTTGTTAAGTCCCCTTCAGCATGAGCAGTAACCGTGCCCCCTTAAAGCACGGCTGCACACTGGAAAATGGTTCCTTAGGCGTCACTGAGCAAGGAGGGCACCCAGGAGATCTCTTCTCAAGCAAAGAGTTATAAACAATGTTACATTTTCATACTCTTGAGCCTACGGTGACTGTTTTTTTTTTGTTGTTGTTGTTGTTTTGTTTTGTTTTGTTTTTCTGATTCCTGAAATGCCCTCATCTTTATTCTTGTCCTGGCACCATGTGCTTGGCTTCTCTTTAGTAGCACTAATCTCTTCGGCAAACACATCTCCTGTGCCCCCCAACCGGACACTTGCTTTTTTCTTGACAAACTGAAAAAAACTTTTAAATCTTTCTGCTCTCCTTTTCGCTGCCAATTCTTAGCATCAATCTCGCTAAACCCACTCAGCATCACCAAAACTACAACCTAAATGTTAGACTGCCTTGAAATTTCCTCCACCAGATTTGTTTCCTCCACCAGATTTGTTAGCCTACCGCTTTCAAACTCAGCCACCTGAAAAGTCTCAGGATGTGGACAAGGTGTAGACAAGTCTTGGCCAGAATGTAATCCCTCACCCTGACTCCTTTAACACTAAAACCATAATCACTCCCTCACCCCTAGCAGGTAAGACATTGACTTGCAGGTTTCATCTTCCATTTGTATTCTTGGTCAAGAGTAAAGTCCCTTTTGCTGCTTAGGAATAACAGAACAACTTGGGCCTGGCAGTACAGGCCTGTAATCTAAACACTCTGGGAGGAAGAAGGAAGAGGACTGCAAGTTTGAACACAACCCAGAACAAGTTAATAATTGGAACAGAATGTGTTCGTAAGTGGGGGCATTACTGTATATTATTTATATATGTACATGTATTCCATACATATATATCACACGTTAAAAATTAACAATAAGATATCACTAAATATACATCAAACGGGTTAAAATCATAAAGTTGGGCAAAACCATCATTTTATTTATTGTTGTTGTTTGAAGTGCTGGTGACAGAACCCAGGGCCTTGTGCTAGGCCAGTGCTCCACTACTGAGCTACTACCCCGACCCTAAAATCACCATTTTAAGTGCATGGAGGAGCTTTCAAGAAAATAAAAACTGTGAAAAATCTGCTAAAGTGAGTCAAAATCATACTCCAGAAGCTGGGTATTGTGTGTAGACCTGGAATGACCCCCAAAGCCTCCAGGGCTCAGAGATGGGGCATTTGGTGCAGGGTCTCACTAAGCAGTTCAAACTTGTAGTGATCCTCCTGTTTTTAGCTTCCCCAGTGGATTACAGGTGTGCACCACCACTCTGGGACTCTGTCACTGGCTCAGTGTACCCTGGGGGCGGGGCCAGCAGGGCATGCAGGACCAGAGATCGAACCCTGCTCCCCACACATGCCAAAGCAGGCACTTAGTCCACTGAGCTATCTCGCCGGCCCTTCCCCCTCCTCGCTTGAATTGGCTTTAGGTTTTTACTCCACAGTCACCCAAAACTCTTGCCAGACTAGCTTGACTCCACAGTGCTGCCTCTGCCTGCCATTTCCCACTGTCACCATGGGCAATTTACAGAATTTGTTTCTATGGAGATGAAATTTACATGACATAGGATTAACTGTTTTAAAGTGTGTGATTCAGTGGCATTTTGTACATTCACCACGTTGGGCAGCTACCACCTTTGTCAAGGTCCGAAGCACTTTCATCACTCTTAACAGAGTAGTCTCATTTCTCTTCATCTTCAGCCCCTGGCAACCACCAACCTCCTCCGTCTTTGTGTTTTTGCTTCATCTGGACATTGTATACATATGGAATCAAATCATATCTTCTCACTGAGTTTGATGAAATCAGTCACTTCCTCTTCAATCAAGCCCTTTCTTCTAGTGGTTTTCAGGATATTACACTTGCAGTTCTTCACTGACCTCAGCAGTTCCAACCACATGACCTCTGAACATTGGCTGGTCCAGGGCTCAGTCCATTCTCCTTGTCCCTGTTCCACTAGCTCTTAGTCCCATGGCTTTAAGTACCACCCATGTGCCAGTGACCTCCACTTGAGAACAAGGATCTCCATCTGGTACTCTCAGCAGGACTCCAGGCTCATTTCTTCATCTCCTGCCTGAGACCTCCACTGGGCATTTTCATGGTCATCAAGTTCTAGTCAGAATTCCTGATTTTCCCCCAAACCCATACTTCCCGTTCTTTTCCCCATGTGGTTCACACCCATCTTTCTAGACAGCCAAGCAGAAAACCTTAGTGCTTTCAACCCCTGCTTCTCTTTCCCTCCTAATGAGTTCAGTTAGTTCTATTGGTTCTCTTCAAAACAGACACAGGGGCCAACCACCTCTCACCATCTCTATAGCTTCCACCCTCCCCTCAGGCCAGGGTGTCTCAATGGCCTGTGACTGCTGCCTGCCCTTGGCCTTGGGCCTCTGGGGATTATTCTCAATGCCTGTTAGTGAAACCCTAGGACAGCACAGGGTAAAGCATTAGAGGGCTCTATTCAAAGCCCTCTAATGGCCTCACAACCCTTATTGAATCAATGCCTGTCCGGTGGCCCACAAGGAACTCATCACGGCGTCCTGCCTACCCTCCCACCCTCACCTCTGATCTCTCTACCCCCTCTGCTGGTGGCTCAGGGTATTGACACTTCCTCACCCTCTACCTGGAGCACCTAGCCCCTGGCCACCAGGCTCATTCCCTCACCTCCTTGGTCCTTGACAGAAGCATCATCTCCTTATTCAGCCTCACTAAACACCGAAAATGGCAGCCTTCATCCAATCATCACTGTTTTCCCCCCACCTTGTTTTCCTCCACCAAGAACTTATTTCAACTATCTCCCACATTACAATGTAAGCTCCACTGGCACATGGATCTTGTCTGTTTTGTCACTGCTAGATTCCAAGCACCTACATAGGCATCTGGCATACAGTAGGTACTCAGTATTTTTCAAATCAATCAAAGAATATATTTTTCTGAAAGACTGTTTTTAAAAGAAAAAGAGGTTTTTCTGATCAAAAGAACCACTTAAGAATCCCACCTTCCCTATACCCTAAGAAGAAGTGGTGTCACCTTCTGAATTTAGTGCCAAGATAGACAGAAGACAGGTCACATCCTCCAGCTGAGTCTACCAAAGGAAGTTCATTGAGATATGCTCCAAAGGTCAGATTTACTCATTCATTAACTCACCAATCCATTCATTCTCCAGGCTTCTTCATGGGACTTTAGGGCTGTCTCTGACTGTTCACTTGCTTGCCTCCCACAGCAATGCAGAGCAGGTCTCTCAGCTGCACCCTTAGTGCCCATCTCTGTGCCTGACGTAGGGTCAGCAATGTAACCAAAGGAGCGTGAGTGAACAGACAGAAGCCAGGTCAGTGGGGAGTGACACAGCCTGAAGCAAGCACACACGTGTGGCCACCTCCTGTGTGGGGGGACAGACCTCCTCCAGCTGCCTCACTTGTGTGCAGATGTTAGATCCCCAAATCATCCAAATGGTCAGTTTACAGGGGAATGAGTTATACGAGCTGGAAGTACTTCTCTGGGCCCCCATTACCTTCCCCTGGACCGCTATTCTGTCCTCCTTTTGCATCAGAGTCCAGGTAGCCACCGCTTACCACCCCTCTTTCCTCAGGCCCTGGGCTCCTTTTCTGGGATCCTGACTGCTCAAGGAAGGGGGCTGGTCTGGCCCCATACTTTGTTTGTATTTATTTATTTATTATTTGGTGCATAGTCTCACTACGCAGCTCAGATGCATAGTAATCCTCCTGTCTCAGACTCCCCAGCTCTGCGATTACAGGCATGCATCATCACACCCAGATTCGATGCCCAGCGTGGGGCCAGCACTGCATGTAGTAACAGGGATCAGACCCAGGTCCTTGTAGTTGCCAGGAGGTGCTTAGACTGCAGAGCTATCTCCCCAGCCCAACACAGATTTATATTATTACTGTGAGTTCTGTCTCTTGCTTCACCTAAAAGGTAAAAACCTAGTGTTAAAATAAGTCAATCTTGGCAACTGGATTCACTTTTCCCCATTAAATTACAAATACAGGTTATTTAAACCTTTTTTTATTAATAACAAATACTCACATGCATATCTTCACTTTTCTTGTGAGTCTTCAGATTCCTGGCCAAGTCTTCAGTAATATGTAATCTAATATCTAAATCTATATTAGGCAGGTGATATTTTGAAACTACTGTATAGATCTACTTTTATGGGTAAAATCACATATTGTTAAGTTTCTTACAGCCAAACAAATTACACACAAAGAAATTCTTATCACCATTTTCTAAATTTATAATTCAATATCAAAAGTCTTTTCTCCTGTTAGTGATCTGAAAAAAATACATCTCATGATTTATTTGAAGATATAATTTACCTCCATCTCCAGCACTTACTTATTCTCACATGTGTACAAACAGTGCTGCTGCCATCTGCTGGTACAATACAGTTTTCCAGTTCTTTTTTTTTTTTTTTTTTAAATTTTAATGAATACATTGTACATTGTTATCTTCTTAGTGTTTATCATAATATAAGAAGCAGGCAGGATATCCTGTCCAGTACAAATCTTCCCATTGAGTTAAGCTAAAGTAGCTGCATATATAGCCTAACTATTCTGTATATACAAATACAAAATGGCCCTTCGTTTGTAGCCTCCTTTTTTGTTTAGTCCTGTCAGAGATGGGTATTCTATTAGCATCTAAACATTATAGGTGCATGAATTCAGCAAAACAATTCAACACAATCCAGCAGTCCACAATAGTAGTGGGTTATCCGCAGAAGTTGTTGACTTGAGCCATTCACAGCTCAGTACATTAATATGGCTTTACTTTCTATACCTCCTTTTTATACTTCTCTGCTGGATGGTTAAGACCAAGCTAAAGCAAGACCTTTATAACACGAAATGTAACTTTTGTATCAAATAAGGTCAGTCAGGTACCCTCAGGGTTTATCCTGTAACCCTGTACTGCACTCTGTAGAGACTTTGTCAGTGTCAGCCATGTGGATGAGTCACGGGCCCCATACTTCGGTTTCTCCTCTTGTGCTCCTAAGTCCCACACAACCACAAAAATGACATCTCAGAAAATGGGAACCTCACCAGGCTTCACTATTCTTGCACGCTATGTCTCCAGCATTTCCACAGAATATCCCTGGGGAGATGAGATTTGGGAGGAAGAAGATCAGTCTCACTGAGGGCTGGACAGGATGACGCTCATGGCCAGGAAGGCCATAGTAAGGCCCAAATACTAGATTTAGACAGATCTGGGAACTGCATAGATTTTTAGAGAAGAATGTGCATGGGGCTGGGGAGATGGCTCAGTAGAATAAGTGCTTCCCTTGCAAGCTCAAGGGCCTGAGTTCAACCCCTGGTTCTGCAAAAAAAAAAAAAAAAAAAAAAAGAATGTGCATTATAGAAAACTCCAGGAGGGCCGGCGGTATAGCTCAGCGGACTAAGCGCTTGCTTAGGTAAGCGCAGCGGCCAGGGTTCGATCCCTGCTTCCGCTTGCCGCGCCGGCCCCGCCTTCGGGTGCACTGAGCCGGCAATTGGAGTCCAGGCGTGGTGGCGCGCGCCTGTAATCCCAGCACTAGGGAGGCAGAAGGCAGGAGGATCACTATGAATGTGGGCTGCATAGTGAGACCCTGTGTACAAAAAAAAAAAAAAGAAAAAGAAAAACTAAAAAAATAAATAAATAAATAAAAAAGAAAAAGAAAACTCCAGGAGACATAAAACCCATACCTACCATTTATTAAGCATCTTGTTGCATGCCATGTATTGCGCTGGGTACCTACCTGTCCAAGAGATTCTTTTGCTGGCAGCTAGCAATCTCATGAAACTAGCTCTTCTAATCCACAGGGTTGGCCCACACTACACATAACACATATCCTAGGTGCTGGGAGCACAACAATAAACACAGACAGATGTGCTTTGTACCATTGTGTGTGGGGATGTGGAGGAGATGGACACTAAACAGATAAACTACTACATAAGGTCGCATTTTCCTGGTCATTTGTACTTCTTTTTTATTGTATATGTGGGAGGGGGTTAAAATAGATAGGTGAACAACTCTGTGGTCTGTTGTACCCCTGGGAACATATGTTTTGTTGTGTTTGTGTATGTTTAGCATGTTGTTTAATGACTAGTCTGAACTAATTTTCCAGTTTTTCTCCCACACAGTGTACTGACATGCGTCTTTTACTTTCTAAGACTGATTTGCTGATGTGATAGGGTTATCAGCATGGTCAACATAATTTAGGATGCAACTGTGATTAGTCAGTGGTGATGCTTAAATACTTCAAAGCAGGAGGTTCTACCCTCATGAAGCTGGGAGTGGGACTGTGGTACAGCTCATTGGTAGAGGGCTTGACCAGCACAATGTCCTGGTTTTGATCCACAGCATCCTCAGAAAAGGGATATGGGGCATTCGAAATTCAGACAATTTACAAGACTGCTCTGGCTCTCATCCTCCTAGGTTTTCTTGTGTTTCCTTTGTATCTGTGCAAGGCTTTCTGTTCAGCCAAGGATGAGCATGACTGGGGCTTCTGGCAGATTCTCCTCAACTTGCGCAGCCTTGCACACTCTGTATAGATCACTAATGTGTGTAGCTCACCAAAACCCACTATGGCTATCGCATCGCTAGGTCTTCCTGCTAAATTCTCAGCAGGTTGAAGCCGCTATTTACCCAACAACTGTGATAGCTCAGGTAGCTGCGGTGCTGGCATTCCCAGCAGGTCCTTCCTCTTGGCCATGGGGATTTTCTACCTTCACTCTTAGAGTTAGCCCACTCCAGCAGCTAAGCTGCTAGTGTTTCCAGCTTACCTAGCCCTGATTCAACCATTCACATGAAGTTTGAGGTGAGGGACTGGAAAATTTCCTAGGTTAAAATGTCATAGGCCAGAGCCAGGGAGATTAGCTCAGTAGAATAAGAGCTTGCCTGGCAAGTGTAGGGTCCTGAGTTCAATCCCTGGTACCGCAAAAAAAAAAAAAAAGAAAGAAAGAAAAATGTCATAGATCTTTGCTGTTCTTATCTGAGATATTTCTCTAACAAAAGCTTAACTTGTTATACCTGTAGTCAGTTTCCAGTTAGTTGAAATGGTTGTTTTTCCTAACTATGTCCAATTTTTTTCTGGTTGTTTACTTGTTTGTTTGTTTCTTTTTTAAAAAAAGATCATTCTGGGGCCAGCGAGATGGCTCAGTGGAATAAGTGCTTCCCTGGCAAGCACAAGGGCCTGAGTTCAATCCTCGGTTCCGAAAAAAAAAAAAAAATCATTCTATGTAGTCCAGGTGGGTCTTAAACTATAAAACCCACACTGGCCCAGGACTCGGGTTGCTCTTCCAGCCTCAGCCTTCCAAGTGCTAGGATTACAGGCGGATGCCACCACACCTGGCTAACGGTGTCCGACTTTACCATTGCTTCTTGAGGAGAGGGTGCCACAAGCTCCTCACTCTGCCACTCAAGAAGTCACAATACAACCCAGTTTGCTTAAAACCTCATCTCTAAATTCTATTCCAGGTCTTCCTTCTTGTCCTGTGGAGCAGACTAGCTTGGGTGTTGTAGAGACTTCCTTCTCCTTCCTTTAGCACCTCTGGTAGCATCAGGGCAGGAAGGAGGGAAGAAAGGGACACATTGTTCTCCACTGGTCATGATAGCCTGTTGATTGTGCTGCGTCTTAGGCTAATCCAGCTTGGCCTACAACTTCTGGTTGGGCAAGTGTCTAAGGGAGTATATGTAGGGATTTTGTTTTGGTCTGGTTTCAGATAGGGTCTCACTATGTAGTACAGTACGGCTTCAAACTCAGGGCAATCTGCTGCATCTAACTCAGTTCTTGAAACTCCAAAGGGAGGACAGTGGAGGATGAAGACGAGCCAACATACCAAAAGCTGAGATCAGGTGGAGCTCCTTCTCCTGCTGGGAGAAAAGAACTGCTTGGCCTCTGTAGCACATTTACTTATACAATCAGTATGTGAATATGTTCAGAGTTTAAGGGGAGGGCAGGCTCTGGGACAGGGAGAATATCTAATCTTCAGCAGAACAGCATGCCTTGGTACCCACCTTGATGGTTTGTGAAAAGGGAGGAAGTGTGTACGTTATCAGGTACAGGTCAAGTTACTATGTGCATCAGTACCTGAGCTCCACATACTTCTCACGGGGCCAGGTCAAACCCATGAGAAGTAATTACCTTGTCCTAGATACCGGATTCCTGCCTCCACTTCCCAAGGGCTAGGTTTACAGGCATGCACCATCACACCTGGTTTGAAAGCTTCTTAAACACTTCCAGATTTCCATGCACCATCAATATTTTTTAATATGGAAGATCGGACTTTGCTTCATTTTTTTTTTTTATTCATCCCTTCAGTAGGTAAAACATTGTTTTTGGAGTCACCCTGACCTAAGTTCGAATCCTACAGAAGCCATTTACTCTTTGTGTGACCATGACCAAGTAACAACCTCACTGAATCTCTGTCTCCACCTGTTAAAGGAGGACATGCATTAGTCAGATTTCATTAAGTAAGACTATGTAATAACCAATGCTAAATCTTAGTGGCTTCTGACAGCAATGGTTTATTTCTCATTGGTATGTGCTGTGAGACATAGGTCGTTCCACATCTCTTTCCTTTCAGGACCCTCTGAGACATGCATTCTTCAGAGAGTATGAAATTCCAGACAGCTGGTAGAACTGCATCACACTTTGAATGCTCCTGCCCAGATGTGGCAAGACACTTCATCCCACTGGCCAAAAGCAGGCTATAGAATCTCGCATGAATGAACTTAGTGATGCTGGAAAGGAAACTTGTCCAGGATGCAGTCACATGACTGCAGTCACATCGCAACCAATGATGGTATCTAATCCTTAACAGAAAGAGCAACTTAAAAGTTGAGAATAGGGGGCCAGGGAGATGGCTCAGTGGAATGAGTGCTTCCCTGGCAAACCCAAGGGTCTGAGGTCAATCCCTGGTTCCACCAAACAAAAAAAAAGCAAGTTGAGAATAATACCAAGTACAACTGGATAGTATCTTCCTTAATGAAGTTGTGAGAATTAAACAAGGTGAAGCACATCCAATGCTTAATAGTATTCTGTACTTAATAAAGGCTCAATAAATGTTGGGTGGTGTTGCTGAAAGTTTTTCTCTTCACTGGATTAGGATAAACCTGACCTGAAATGAAAATAAGTTATAACTATTCCCAATATTTAATTTGGAGACAGTAAATTAAATGTAAGGGGCATGGGCTTTGGAGTAATGTAGACCCCCTTAGTAGGACAGATGGTCTTAGACCTAAATTACTTAACCTTAATTTCCTCAATCCCAAAACTGGATACTAGAAACTGCATTGTGGGCTTGTCATTAGGGTCAAAATAGCTCAGTACTATTCACCTAGTAAAAGCTGAGTGTTTGGTGAATTACTGAATTCAGATTTGGTGAGAACCAACTTGATAAAGTACAGGGCAAGCAATAATTAACATTAATAAACTGACATGAAGATAAATTGACAGTCTGTGTAGGCCTACATGACAGGGCAAGACCCCCAGCTGGCTTAATGACAGATTAATCTTTAAGCCAACAGGCAGAGACAAGGCTAGTAAACAGTCTGTGAAATTCTGGCGCTTTCAAGCAAGGTAACATGGCAACTGAGGACTTGAATTGTGCAAATTGTGTTTATCTCAGTAATCCCAGTTTGCAGACAATCAGATTACTAGTTAACCTTGATTTGTTCCTGTGTGATTTTCCAAAAATACATCGTTCTTCATTTATTAAACCTGGATTGCGACAAGGCTCACCCCCACTAGCAACTCAGAACACCCTCTAATCAAAGTGTACACCTAATAAAAGCCTAGAACACCGTGCCTCACAGTTCTAGTGTGTCAGTGACTTTGGTTTTTTGTTATTTGGTTTTTGTGGGGTTTTTTGTTTGTTTGTTTGTTTGTTTGTATTTTTAGGGAAAGGTCTACGGGGTGTTCAGGGTCTCACAACTAGATCAGACTCAGTGATCCACCTGTTTAGAGCCTCCAAGAGCTAGGATTATAGGCAGGCACCATCACGCCCAGTCTCAATTGCTGGCTCAGCGTGCTTCCTGGGATTGAAACCCCAGCCCCTGCACCTGCACCTGCTTCCAGGGGCTTTAATCTGCTGAGCTATTTGGCTGGCCCTGTCACAGGACTTTGACCATCTTGGTGCCCCTTGTAAGCTAAGATGTATGTTTTGCCTGTGCTTTATTCTATCATCATACCTCTGAGCGGGAGACTGGTGGTCCTAGGCCAGGATCTGATACAGATTTTAGACTAATTTCAAGGATTTAAACTGTATGCAGAACACAACTTCAAGACTGTGTCTGAAAGCTTTTTCCAGCTTTTAGGTTTCAGCTCAAGTATCTTCTTTGCAGAGAGTCTTCCACGACAAGATTTAAAGTACTTCCCTCATCTTCAGTCATGTCTTCTGTTTTCTTGTCTTTACGGCTTTGGCAACTCTGAAATGCTCTATTGTTTTATGTAATATTTCTGCCACTAAACAGTAAGCTCCATGTAAATAGGAATCATGTTTTTCTGTATTCTCTCTTCCATGGATATCATCTTTAACGGTAAAACTGTAAAGGAGAAAGGTGATATCTGGATGGCCCATGGGAATCTCTCACCCCGCCCAACTCAAGCTTCAAATTCCTTCCGGGAGAGTCACACAGCCGGGGTCACCCACTTGGCCCGCAGCGACGCCCGGCCCACTTGTGGGCGTGCTTTCCAATGTTGTGGCAGTCGCGTGGAAGACTTAGTCAGCTGGTGGAGGGCTACGTCACACGCACGCAGACTCTGCCCCCACCCATTGTCGCCTTGGGCGGAAGAGGGCGTGGTCCATCGTGAGGCCCCCGCAGCTGCCAGCGCTACTGCCTGCATCACTTGCGGGCGGTTAGTGGCTCTCAGTTTACTGCCGTTCGGGCAGTTCGAAGGCCACTCTGTTTTGAGGTCTTTGCCGCCTTTCCACGTCTCCCGGAAGCGGTAGCCGGACCCCGTCAGTCCCGGAGGTAGTGTAGTGAGCCCCGACCCTCTCCGGGCCGGCTGCTGAGGGGGCCCGGCCTAGGAGGGCGTCGGGGCCGCGTTGCAGCCCGCTGGAGCCCTCAGGTGAGGCAGCGCCGAGGTCCACGGCCGGGACGGGGCCACTCGGAGCTAACGGACCTGGGAGTGGGTCGCCGGCCTCGGCGGAGACTTGGCTTGCCTCACCTTTACCCTGACCGCGCTCGGCCTTGTGGTTTGGAGCGCGGAAGGAGAGGGAGGTATTTCTGGGCTTCAGCCTTACCTACAGCCCTCCCTAACCTTGCGTCTCGCCCCAGACCCTTGCGTGGCGTGACAGCGCTTCCAGCCCCAGAGGTTGGGAGAAGGAGGGTGGGGAGCGCTGGAGGGTCTGAGAACCCGACCTCAGCCTCCTTTCCCAGCTGTCCCCGTCCGGTCCTCCGAGCCGGCCCTGGGCGTCCGTGATCTGCAGACCGTTCCCCCACGTCTTGCCTTCCTGCCTGTGCAACGCCAGAGGATTCGCTGCTTACTTTGAACCCCTGATGACAAAAACCTCTAGGTGTTTGTCAATGGGGCGAGTGCCCAGAGCCCATCCTAGCATTTGATTAGGTAATCAGCGCTAGCGTTTTAAAGCGCTGTTAACTTTAAAATAGGAGGCAGGATACAAAGAACTAATAAACGTGGTTTTGGGGTTTTCTTAGGAGAGTTACTTTGCCCCTGTCCCCAGGAGTGCTTCGAGAATACTACTTTAGACTTGCGTGACGTTTTGTGTGTCAGAAAGTATTTCATCTCTGTTGTCTTAAGTTCGCATAAACTCTTAAAGTAGCCAGGCATGTAGTTGTCACATTTTGTAAGGAACAGTTTTATAGAGTGAGTTTCTTCTTGAAAATATTTGGATTTAGAAAGGCTGGATATGGGGAGGCAGGTGTTAAAAGGTAGGATTGACGCCAAGCTGACTTGGATATTGGTATCTGACATGCCACCTAAACTCGGCCTCGCTAAACCTTTTTCATGTTTGTACAGAAAAAAAATAAAAAACACGATGCGGCTACTTATCGCACAGTGTGGTTATGAAATTATGTGTGATAATGTTTGCACAGCCTGTGACACAAAACTTCTCGTCAGCAGGTATGAATGCCTGTGTGTGCTACATGCTGGGCATTAATTGGTGAGCAAAGCAGATGTGGTGTTTATCTAAATAAATACTCCCCCTTCCATAGCAGGATGAGGCCTGTTTATGTGGGCAGCTGTGAGGCAAAAGAAAAGGTGTGAACCTTAATAGGACTTAATTTAGATGAAAAGAACTTAGAAACAGATGATATTCAAGTAAAAAAAAAAAAAAGAGATAAGTAAATCACAAAAGAGTTCCAGGCAAAAGGAGTGACACATTCAGGAAATAGTGGTTAACCCTTTATAGTGTTCTTTTATATTGAGAGAGTTAATTATTATCATTTCCTTAACCTATGGTGGCAGACCGAAGTACTTAAATATGTATCAAATGGGTGATTATGATGCATTTTTTTTTTGTTCTGAACTGAGCTTAATATGTACATGAGGTATTGAGTATTTGAATTACTGAAAATATACTTTTGGCATATTATGTGGATTCCTAAATTATAATAATGGTAGTTTTTGTATTTATTGGAAGGATTTTACTTGTCAAATTTTAGCACTTTGAAAGTGCTCTCCCTACTTTTTTTTTTTTAAATGTAGATTATTTTTGTCTGTTGTCTGGAGTTTCCCCTTGTGTCATTTGCCACTTTCTAAACCTGCAAGGTAACATAACAAAGTACTGCAGATGAGGTGCCTTGGAGAAGAGAAATGTATTTTCTCACATTTTGTGAGATCAGGGTGTGGCAGGCTTGGTTTCTGTTGAGGCCTCTCTCCTTGGCTTACAGATGCCCACCATCTCCCTTTGTCTTGATGCTGTTTCATCACTTATATGTCTATTTTTGTCTAAATTTACTTTTGTTGTTGTTGTTCTAGATAGGCACTCACTGAGTAGTGCAGGCTGGTTCCAAATGCTTGAGCGCCCTTCCAGGTCAGCTTTTCTCAGGATTACAGGTGTGCACCAGTGTACATACCTGAAATTCCCTTATAAGAACACCAGGTTATTGCAGTAGGGCCCTCTTTGACTCTTTGTAATTGCAAACTCTTTACAGGCCTTGTCTTCACAGTCACTTTCTGAAATCTGAAGCTCTGAACTTCAATATTGAGGTACGATTGAAAAATATGATGAACTTTAGAGATTTTTAAAAAATGTAGCATGATAAGAGACACATTGTCGTTAATGGCCCTCAAAATCCTCCCACTAGCTTCAGTCACACTTACGCTGTTTAGTAAGTTTTTTTTTTTAATGTAACCATTCTTTGCATATTTTCATTGCCCCTTGAATGTGTGTTTTGGAAAACGCAGTTCAGTCAATGACGTGTCGATCGGCTACATTAAGATTGCCTTAGGGGGCCAGGAGATGGCTCAATAGAAGCACTTGCTTGGCAAGTGCAAGGGCCTGAGTTCAATCCCAGTTCTGCCAAAAAAAAAAAAAAAAAAAGTTTGCCTTGGGCTGGTGAGATAACTCACTGGGCTAAAGCACCTGCTTAGACAAGCTTAGGCAAGCACAGGGACTGTGGTTCAACCCCTGGACCCACATGCCACACCAGCTCTACCCCAGGGCAGGCAGAGCCAGCCAGCCCTGGTAGTGGCACAGGCTTCTAATCCCAGCGCTAGGGAGGCAGGAAGATCATTATGAGTCCAAGCTGCATAGTTAGACTCTGTAACAACCAAATACATTTAAAAAAAAAAAAAAGTTGCCTTTTGTTGAAATAGCCTTGGTGACAGCCAGATGTGGTGGCACACACCTGTAATCTTAGCACTTGCATGGCCTGGCCACAAGAATCACAGGTTGGAGTTCTGCCCAGGAAACTTAATGAGACCCTGTTTCAAAATTAAAAATAGGAAAGGGCTGGGGATGTAGCTCAGTGATGGAACACCCCAGGGTGTGATCCCCAGTACTGCAATTCCATACCCATGGTTGTAATAACATAGTAGCAGTTACTAAAATGAGTGCTTATTGTGTGCCAAGCATTTTGAAAAGTGAGGTTTTTGTTTTTGTTTTCCTGTATTATTTACTCTTAAGACCATTTTAGGGGTTGGGGAGATGGCTTAGTAGAGTAAGTGCTTCCCTGGCAAGCACAAGGGTCTTGAGTTTAATCCCCGTTTTTTTTTTTTTTTTTTTTTTTTTTTTTTTTTTTTTTTTTTTTTTTTTTTTTTTTTTTTTTTTTTTTTTTTTTTTTTTTTGTCTTTTTGAGGCAGGGTCTCACTATGCAGCTCAGGCTGGTCTTGAACTCACAACAATCCTCCTGCCTCAGCCTCCCGAGTGCTGGGATTACAGGCCTGCGCCATCACACCCGGCTTACAATCCCCGTTTCTGAAAAAAAAAATAATAATAATAACATTTTAGTCTGGGTGAGGTGGGACTTCCAGTAGTTCAGGTACTTGAAAGGCTAAGCCAGGAAGATTACTAGAGCCTCAGAGTTTAAGACCCGTTTGGGTAATACAGGACTTTCAGATCAGTGTGGGTAACATAGCAAAACCCCATCTCAAAACAAAAGCCATTCTGTAAGGTAAAAAGTACATTTAGTTTCCCTGTTGTGTAGCAAAGTTTTCTTGGATAGTTTGCTGAAGGTTACCCAGCTTGTAGGAGGCCAGATTAGAATTTGAGCCCAGAGCTATCATAGTCCAGAGTTTGGTCTGAATTGTTAAGACTCTGCTGTTGTGCCACACTGATCATTTGATGTCCTCCTTACAGATTCACCTATAGGATAATTCTGCTGCAATCATGTCTTGGTTGGTTGATCTTGCTGGAAAGGCGGAGGATCTTTTAAACCGCGTTGACCAAGGGGCTGCAACAGCTCTCAGTAGAAAAGACAACACCACCAACAAAATTGCTGACTATCCTGAACTGCATCAGCAAAATACAGATTTGAGTTATCAGACTGGACCTAAAGCTACTTACATTTCTTTAGCAGCTGACAGCATTCGAAATCAAAAAGCTACCATCTTAGCTGGCACGGCAAACGTGAAAGTAGGATCTAGGACACCTGGAGAGGCTCCACACCCTGTTGAAAATGCATCTGTTCCAAGGCCTTCATCCCAGTTTGTTCGAAGGAAAAAGTCAGAACCTGATGATGAGTTGCTATTTGATTTTCTTAATAGTTCTCAGAAGGAGCCCACTGGGAAGGTGGAGCTCAAGAAAGAAAAGGGCAAAGCACCTGTCTCTCCAAGTTCTCGGACATCAAATATGAGTTCTGTGAACACCAGTGTCACCACCATGAAAGCCAATGAAGAAAATTCTAGAAGCCAAAGCCATGGTAGTTAACTACTCCATTCCTAGCTTGTCTGTTATTCACTGTTTCAGAATCTGGACTCCTGGTATAAGAGCAGGTCTTTGCGTAAGTGTGGTGTAAAGAAGGGAGGCAGCTTTGACTATTCTTGGTGAATATATGGTGTGGCAGGGACTTTGGAGTGTTGCCTGTTGATAGCTTCACTAAACCTAGCATCTAAGAAATTCTCTCGAATTGGAGTCCCTAATAATAATTTTTTTTTTTTAATTGAAATCTTAAAACATGATTTTAGATGTGAAACTCTCAATTCATTTTTTTTGTTGTAGTTACTGAAATTACAAAAATGAAGGACTGGGGAGATGGCTCAGTGGAATAAGCGCTTCCCCAGCAAGCACAAGGGCCTGAGTTCCAGTTCCACCAAAAATATAAAAATAAAAATAAAGCCTGAAATTACAAAAATGATAGGAAGCTATACTCCATATGTATTCTGTGTTAAGAATTTTGTGTGGCTTTAAACCTGTGTCCTCCAGAAGTATAGCTGAGAGACTGTACTTTGAAGTTGAGTTGTGGAGGGTATTGAAGTGTGAATTCGCAGTTCTGGTTTTCAGGTGTTTAATGAACTGTGAGATATTCCTATAAGCACATCTCACCTGCAAAATGGTTGACATGGCCAATTTAAGTACCTGCTAAGCATTTTTAAATTGCAGTAAACTTTCTAGATTTTTGCAGGATTTTTTTTTAAGAGAGTTCATTAATGGAAATATTCTTGAATTGTTAAAGTGTCCCTCAGTTTTGGCTGTTAATGAATAAAATCTGTATCTTCAAGATAAAAATTAAATAGAAGCATGGGTTTTAGGCTTTTAAAGTAGGAATGTTCAATAGCAGTTGACGAATTATGGTCACACACTCCTAAATTTCTTTTCAACTATTTTTGTTACACATTTACTGAGAACCTACTTATCTAGATACTACATAATTATCTAGTGGGTAAGGCAGATATGTAACAAGGTAATTTACATATAGTACATAAAGTAATTGAAGTATTTGTGATAGCGCTGTGGAAGGACTCATAGAGGTTCTGTTTTGAGCTAGCTTTTCAGGGATAAACAGAAGTTTGTCAGATTTTATTATTACTATTTTTTTTTTTTTTTTTTTTTTCGGAATTGGGGATTGAACTCAGGCCCTTGTGCTTGCCAGGGAAATGCTTAATCTGAGCCTTCTCCCTGGCCCCATCAGATTTTTAAAAAGAAATTAGACACAGCATTCCATGAAGAGAGAACAGATTTGTTAAAAGAGAGTAGAAAAAGATATATGAAAGTTCTGGACACTTGAAATTGAAAGTCATGAAAAAAAAATGAAGCCAGCAAAACAAGTTAGGATCTGTTTTTGAAAGCTTTTATATGACACAGTTACCCATATTCTTAGTGATCATTGTTAAAGATTACTCTCTGAACAGCTTGCATTAGAATCACTGGGGGATGTAATAAAAACTGAACTACCAGTACCTCTCAGACTTTCTGAGTCAGATATTCTGGGGTTGGAGCATGCCATCTGAGTTCTTTTTGTCCCCAAAGTGATTGTTAAGCCAGTAAAAACTTAAAGTGACTGCTATAAACCATGTAGCTAATAGAAGTCTAAATCAAGTGTTGACCATGCATCATTTTTATACTTTAAGAAAATTGCATTTAGAGACTGGACCAAGAGGAACCTGGTTAGCAGGGAAATGAATTAGAACCAGTTATAATACTATATAAGAATCATGAAAGCTAAGTTTGCTTCTTAGGATTAGAATCCCAATCTGAAAACTATTCACATTTTGGGTCAAACAAGTTATAGTTGTAGGAGGCTGTCCTATCCTTTGTAGGACGTTCAGTACCCCTGGCATTTCGGCCTATATATGTGTTAATAGCACCCTCAGTTGTGACAATCAGAAATGTCTCTACCCATTGCCAAATGTTCCATGTAGTGCTAAATCCCACCTGCTGGGGAACCAGTGCCCTAGGATCCCCAGATGTGGGACTTCTGAGTTGTAGGGGATGACCATGCTCAACTGCACTGGTGATGAGATGATACCAATTTATGTGCAGCAGCTGTGGTTGAGACTTCCTGTGGCAGGCTGGAAGGAATAAGTGCTTCCCTGGCAAGTTCGAGGGCCTGAGTTCAATCCCCGGTTCCACAAAAAAAAGAAAAAAAAAGACTTCCTGTGGCCATATTTTCTTAACATTTGTCATTTTCAAGATGACTTTTAATGTTTTGTTATTTTTTATCTCCCTCTTGCCAATGTAGTTGAGCGTCTTTTCCAGCCTTTTTCTGTCAGTGTGTTCTACTGGCTTATTTGTCTTTTTTTCTTTTTTTTTTTTTTTTTTTTTTTTTTTGTATTTTAGGGAAGGGTTTACAGGGTGTTCAGGGTCTCACTACTAGATTGGACTCATAGTGATCTGCCTATTTATAGCCTCACAAGAGCTGGGATCATAGGGGTGCACCACCATGCCCAGCCTCAATTGCCTCTCAGTGTACCCTGGAAAGGGGGATTGAACCCCAGCCCCTGCATTTCTTGTTGACTTACATTCTTTACATAATTTAAATGCTAATTATTTCCCCTCCTCCTTTTACTTTGTCACCCCCCCCATCTCAATGATTAGGTTAATTTATCTTATTTGTGGCTTGTGTTTTTCATGTCATAGAAAATCTTTCCCTGCCCTAAGGTCATATAAGATGTTTTCCTACATTCTATAAGGTTTTATAGTTTTGTCCTTTATATTTAGGTATTTATCTAAAAGTAATATTTATACAATATGAGGTAGGCATATGAGAATCAGCTACCCTAGCAGCATTTTATTTTTGATAAAAGACTGCCCTTTCCCTACCAATTCTGTCCTGTATCAGTTCTTTAATTTGTTTCTGGGCACTTATCTCTGTTTCATTGGGCCATTTGTATGTCCTTGAGCCAATGCCACACTGTCTTAATTAGATGCTTTTATTTAATATTAGATGTCTAGTTTGATAGGCCTCCTGTTTTGACAAGCCAGGTGTGGAGTTCCTGGAATCCTAGCCTTTGGGAGGGTTGAGATAGGAGATCACTACAAGTAATTCAAGGCCAACCTGAGTTACAGAGTTTAGGACCAGCCTGAATTGCATAGTGAGACCCTATCTCAGAAACACCAAAAAAAAAAAAAAGAAGAAAAAATGTTTGACTGTTCTTGGCCTTTTACACATTTTAGAATTGCCTTATCAAGGTTCACAAAAAATTCTGTTTTTATTGGGAGTTCATTACTTTTGTGAAAATTGGCATTTTTACTGAATTTGTCTTAATCCATTAATGTATAATTTTAACTTTTTGAGTGTCTTATCAAGATTTTATTGTTTTCTCCATGAAGATCTTTTATAACTTAGCTTATATTTATTCATACATGGTTTACATTTTTGAAGCTATTAGGAATACTTTTCAAAATTTTTGCTTTCTGTTATTGCCAATGTGTTGGTTTTTGTATATGCATAAGTAGCGCCCAAATTACTTTTAATTTTTATACATATCGTCTGTGAATAATAAGTTTGTTTTTTTTTTTTTTTTTTTTAGCTCTTTTAGTTTTTAATAAGACCTATTTCTTGGCCTTCCTTCATTAGCTAGGACTTAACAACCAATTTTTCTGTCTTGTTCCTTGTCTTAAAGGGAACACTGGGGCTGGCCTGATAGCTCAGCTGACTAAAGCATGCTTAAGCAGAGCACAGTGGCTGGAGTTCAGTCTCCAGGGTGCCAAGCTGGTTTTGACCACGGGCACAATGAGACATAGATTGAGACTAGGTGTGGTGGCACGGGCCTGTAATCCCATTGGGAGGCTGAAAACAGGAGAATCACTAGAGTCCAGAGTTTGATCTATGTAGTGAGACCCTGTAGACCCTGTCCTAAATACACGAAGAAAAAAAAAGTGAACACTGACTGCTTTATTATGAATATTGTATTAACTTTGACAAGTACTTTTTTAATCAGATGAAGGTTCTCATATATGACTAGCTTGAGATTTTATCATACTGGCTTTCGGCAGGTTTTACCCTTTCTATGGAGATGATACTGCTATTTTCTTCCTTAATATAGTATATATTAATTAAGTTTTAAAAGCATAAAACCAAATTTAACATATGGAGGGCTGGGGATTTGGCTCAGCAGTAGAATGCTTGCCTAGCAAGCTGGAAGCCCTGGCTTCAGTCCTCAACACCAAAATCAAAAAATAAACCTTTCCTAAAAAACAATTCAACCCAAAAAAAAAAAAAAAAAAAACCAGTAAAATCAAAAAAGACCAAAAACAAACAAGGCAACTAATTATGGTTAGTTGACCAGTATTATTTAGGATTTTTCTGTTTCTTGGAAGTGAAGTTGACCTATAATATTGTTAGGTTTTATTATTACTATTATGTTATCCCTATAAAATGAA
>PVKA01013659.1:0-54431 GCA_004027165.1 Ctenomys sociabilis | reverse complement strand
AAGAAGAAGAAGAAGAAGAAGAAGAAGAAGAAGAAGAAGAAGAAGAAGAAGAAGAAGAAGAAGAAGAAGAAGAAGAAGAAGAAGAGGAAGAAGAATCAATGGTAAGAATTTTTTTTTATTTCTGGAACCAAGGATTGAACTCAGGCCCTTACACTTGCCAGGGAAGCACTTACTCCATTGAGCCATCTCCCCAGCCCCCCAGTGGTAAGAATTTAAGGTGATAGACATGTTAATTACATCAGGAGAAGGAGAAGGGAAGGGGAAGGGGAAGGAGAAGGAGAAAAGAAGAAGAAGAGGAGAAGGAGGAGGTGCAGGAGGAGGAAGAGGCAGAAAGAGGAATCAATAGTAAGAATTTAAGGTGATAGACATGCTAATTACATTGATTCTATCATTTCACAAAATACTCAAACTATATGTAACATCACAGTGTACCTTGTAATTATAAATAATTTAACATACCAAATAAAGAAATTTTAAAAATAAAAGTAAATCTCAAATGGGCTTCAAAAATTGAAACAAGGGTCAACAAGATAGATCAGCAAGGGCGGGAGATGGCTCAGTACAATAAGTGCTTACCTGGCAAGCAAAGGGCCTGAGTTCAATCCTGGTTGTGCCAAAAAAGGTAAATCAGCAAACCAAGTGGCTGCTTAGGCAAGTGCAGGGACCAGGGTTCAATCCCAGGTACCGCATGCCTCACTGGCCCTGCCCCCAGGCACACTGAGCCAGCCACCAATACCGGGTAAGGTGGCACGTGCCTGTAATCCCACCACTGGGGAGACTAAAAACAGGAGGATCATTGTGAGTCTGTGCTAAGTATTGAGACCTTGGACCCAATACATAAATAAAAACAATAAAAATAAAAAATTGAAACAAGATAAAGCCCAAGTGGATGGCAACTCTTACCTAAAAAAAGAAAGATACAAAAAGACTTCCCAAAGTGTCTGGGAAGGTCTTAATAGAGGAAAATATTTATTTTATAACATTAAGAAAATAATAGAAAAAGGTATGTAACAGTTACATTAAAATATTTGTCAAAAGATATAAATAAAAACTAGAAATAAGCAGGTAAAATGAAAATAAATGACAAATTATAGAACTATGTAAGATTTTACTTTTCCCCTTATTTTTTGTGACTTTTATCAGAATGTTTTATTGCATTTACATTAAAACAAGTGGGCATTTCAGTCACTTTCTTGTCAAAAATAATTGACACAAAACATCTGACATGTGGACTACAAAAGAATGGCTGAATTTAGCTTATAGTTTCAAATGGACCAGTCCATGATTTTTTTTCTATATTCAGGACCAGATCTACAGGGTCTCACTATGTAGATCAGACTTGTAGTGACTCTCCTGTTTTCAGCCACCCCAATGCTGGGATTATAGGTGTGCACTACCATGCCCAGTTTCAAGCCATCCCAGCGCACCCTGTGGGCAGGCCCAGCATAGTATGCCAGGGATCAAACCTCAGCCCCTGCGCTCTGCCAAAGCAGGTGCCTTAGTCTGCTGCGCTATCAGGCCAGCCTGGATCAGTCTATGATTAACTGGCTCCCAGACAGAAACAGCATGCTGGAGGGGCTTGGAAGGAATGCTTCTCCCATGGCTAGAAGTGTAGCTCAGAGGCAGAGCACTCACCTAGCATGAGCTAGGCCCTAGGTTCTTGACCCCCAACACCACTAAAAGAACTGCAAGTTGGGCTTGATCTCAAAATGGCTCTAATGAGGGCCTTACATTCATATATTGTGAACACCCCACACTCTGAACATGGTGATTTTCCAGGTAGAGCATCAATAGCCAAGAGACTTGGATTATATGACCAAAGTACTACAGGTTTGCTACTTACAAAAACCAAACGTGATTAAGAATGTACCTTTGAACATGAGGAGAAAGACAGGAAAACCAGAATCTTATTCTAACATCATGTTTTTTAAACAATTTTTAAGCAATAAAATTTTACTACTGAGTAGTGCAGCATGTGTTTTAGAGAGATAATCCAATATCAACCTAGTCTTCACTTGCATATTATAAACAATGTGAAAACACAGACAAAATGGAGAGCTTCCACAAAGCTATGGAAGACGGACAAATTTATAAACGTTTCCACTTTAAATGTGATTTACCAAAATAAATAGAATTTATATAACTGTATTTAGAAAATAAATTTCCTTTCAAATCCGGTTTTGTCAGGCAAACAGCAAAATTTGTACTATAGTATTCATTTATGTTTTGTTCTCTAAACTGCTAAGAAGATCTCTTATCTGAAGCAAATGTATTAAAGTCAATCTTAAGTAGAGTTATATACTAATGAAGAGGATTAGCATATGAAAATATCACAGGCAGAAGGTCATCATTCAGGTCTTAGACAGAATAAAATATTCTCTCTGATTCCTGAAGTTATACATTAATAAAAATATCAAACAGCAATAGTTACATAAATATTAGAAATATAAACAAATTTCAGTCTTTTTATTTAAAAAAAAATATTTTTAAGCTGTAAAAATCCGTAACTTTGCTCTGTTTTCAAAATAAGATAAGCAGGAAGTCTGAGACTTACCTAGCTTTTTGCCTTTTATTCTTTAACTATCCTAATAAAATTATTTCAGTAAAACTCTACTTAGTAACAGTAATTATTTTCAGGCTGTCACTTATGCTTAAGTTCACAATGATGGAAAGTAAAATGCAGGAAATAAATTGCAAACATTGGATAAGGCAGCGCATATGAAAATAATTCTCCAAATCATATCAGATGTGCAGATGTGCAGTAAGTTATGTAATCCTAGTTGTATACAAGTTTAAAAAAAATATCTGTGCTATAAATGATAAGAACCACTTAAAATCAGTGTCTCAAAAAATAATGTGTTGTTTCGCATAACTGAAAAGGCCTGGCTTGTAACACAGCTGGACTTGGTACTAAAATGATGTAATTAAGAATTGTTCTTTCTCCATCTCTCAGGCAACTCTCCTATAAGGGCAAAGATCAACAACAGAAGCAGTATGTTAGTAAACTCAGTGAAAAAAGAAAATAGCGCTTATGCCCAGGCATGGTGGTGCTTCGGGAAGCTGAGGCAGGAGGATTGCTGCAAGTTGCAGGCCAGCATAGGTTACAAAGTAAGTTCAAGGCCAACCTGAACTGCACAGAAAAACCTTGTCTCAAAATGACAAAAGGAAAAGAAAGTAGGGAGAAAGAGAAAGAAGAAAGGGAGGGAGGGAGGGAGGGAGGGAGGGAGGGAGAGAGGGAAGGGAGGGAGAGAAGGAGGGAGGGAGGGAGAGAAAGGGCAGGAAGGAGGGAAGGAAGATTGCCTTCCTTTCCACCTGTTCCAGCAGAAACCTCAGGACTGAGTCTCACAGCACTGGCCTGCATAACATGTTTATCACTGAACCCCACATACTGTTGCCCAGAAATGCCCACTCGGCAGGACTTGGAATAATAAGACAACTTCACAACTGCGTACACCAAACGTGCAAGGCTTGTTCCTCAAAAGAAAACCAGAATAAATGCTAGACAGGGAAAATAGCAAAAAGTATCACTCCTGAGAGCTTCTTTTTCCAAAAATTATTACAGTGGGGTAACTGCAAGGGGAAAAAATCAGTTGCAATTCTTCATTGTAACTGCAGCCACACAGCAAAGATTTCTTTGAATTGTTTCTCCCCGTTATTACAAAGCATAAAACTAGGAATTTTTAGTGCAAATAAAACCAACAAGATTCTTCTTTTGATAACTCTATTTTCTCATGCAGAGATGGCTACTCCCAAATTCTCTTTCTATTTGTCCCCTTTGCCATTTCTCCTTACAGCACTGTTAAGTTTAAATTCTTAGAGCACTTGCAAAGATTTGTAGAGGCCTATCTTTAGCTGCCACTGGGAGAAATTTCTATTCAAGGATCCCAAACACTACAAAAATTTCTTAGGAACCAGCTACAAAAAAGTTTCTCTATGCAATCAAGGAAAACAATTCTTTTTATTTTAAATAAAGATTTGATATAACTTAATTCATGTACAAGAATTAATTAAAAATAATTCTAAATTTTTAAATACGTGTGCTACAAAACAATGACAAATTTAACTATATAGGCTGCTTATATCTTGAATTGAATGTGGTCATTAAATTCTGCCCTTTAAAAAGGGGTCATATATTAGGGAGTGAAAGGAAAACATAAAAGCAAAGAATGGGGAGAATACAAAGCCATTTATGGGCACAAGGACTCAGGTACCAAAGGAAGTAGTCACTGATGTCAAATTCACTCATACATTTATTTTATGGTTATGTCTGGAGCAATACGTGCCAACTCCTGTGCCAGGGTGGACACAGAGAAACAAGTCACAGTTCGCATTCCTCCAAGTGATAGCGAGGGTAAGTTGCCAATTTCTTCATTCTCTCAGGCCATTCAGAAGCTCCCCATTTGCTTAGGATTTCACAACAAATAACACACTTAACATTTTTTAATGCCTTACTTGACCCATCTATGAATTACTGCTTTTCTTCCTGTCTCATACACACAGGAACATGGAAACCATGAACACAGGCAGCATGCACAATATGGAAAAGATTCACTGTAAGAGGGGTAGCACACATTTGGCAAGTTATGAAAAAGATTGGGAGATTTTCAGAATTATGTGCAGAGTGCGTATTGAATATTGGGCATCATGTAGTCATATAAGCTATGTAAATTAGACTTAATATCCTTGACTGTTCAATAAATTTCAATCACAAACTGGTAGAAAGGATCGCTCACATAAACTATGCAAGAGATAAGTTGCAAAAAGCACAAAAATTGAGATACCAAATGCAGTGGGAGTTTGCAAAAGTGAGATCATCGAAGACTAACAGAAACTCATTCTTGAAAGATGGGTAGGATCTCCTCAAGTAAATACATTTGAAGAAGTATTTCAAGTAAAAGAAATGATATAAAATGATCAGAAAATACAAGTTGCTTCTTTGCCAGTTTGTTCAAAAGTGTCTAGAGAATTTTGGACAAAGACACCACATACACACACGCTATTCATATCTTATATTTTTAAGTATTATATTATTCAAAATTAGGTTTTGAGATCTGTAAGTAATGTACCTACAGAATACTTTGGAAGTCAACATATTCACTAAGTATAAAGGTCAAGATTTTTTATATACAAAGATGTTCAAGATACATGTTCATTTTTCTTTTCTGTATTTTATCAACTAAGTAACAAAATGTGAAGGAAAACTCCTGTATACAATGGGAAATATATTTATATGTTCAACAGTATCAATTTATAAATGATTGGCTTAACTATGCAGGTAAAACTTTTCACCCAAAAAATAACTGGGCCCTGCAAAAACTTCTGTTAGCTTTGAGGCACAAAATAATGTACATATCATTTGCACATGGATTTCAATCACAAACTGGTAGAAAGGATCGCTCACAAAAACTCCGTAAGAGGTAAGTTGCAAAAACTGAGATACCAAATGCAGTGGGAGTTCACATAAAGTGAGATCATCCAAGACTAACAGGAACTCACTTCTGTTAGTTAGAATACCATTTGTGCATATATACCATGACAGAGCAGATGAACAATTGCAAGAAATATCAGAAAACCTCAAGACTATCTGGCACTCTAATGGCATGGCATTAGGCAAAAATACTAACAGAGAATCTAAAAATGGAAAAAGGCTCCTGACTATTTTACTATTTTAGTGCCTGCATTAAAAGAAGACTGGTAGGATTTGGTCTGTGAACAGCTCCCTCATTTCTATCTATCTATCTACCTACCTATCTATCTATCTATCTATCTATCTATCTATCTATCTATTTGGTACAGGGTCTCACTACAGCTCAGAGTTGCAGTGGTCCTGTCTCAGTCTCCCCTCCCACCTCTTGCCTTCCACCACCACTGGGATTACAGACATGCACCACTATATCCAGCTTTGGAAACTGGCTCAGTGCAGGGCTGGAACAGTACCTGGGATTGAACCTGGGTCCTTGTACTTGCCAAGCAAGCACTCAGACCACCAAGCTATCTCCCCAGCCCCAATTCCCTGATTTTAAATATTCAACACAAATTTTAGCATATGTGATAGGAAGTATTTGTCCCAATATGTAGCTTTCAAAAGAATAGACACTAGCCTGCCTGACTCTGTACAATGAGCATGATAACAGAAGTTACACCACAAGGCATTGACACCACAGTAGACTAAGGTAGAAGCAGATCTGGCTGTCATGTATGGTGGTCAGCTTGAAAAACCTACCTTCACATGTAGACCTATATACAGGTTAATAACTCACAATCAAACTCTAGTAGAAATAAAATGAATGTCCAAAAACAGAGTCTCGTTAAGTTTCCTGAACACTGAAATGCTGACTTTCCCACCGACCAAAATTATTTATTAGTAAAGGAAATATAAAATTACAGATAGATACAGAATATTCCAAGATGTCTCTAATCTCTCTGCTACTGTAGAAATTATCCTGAATCCTAGGTAGTTTTCCAAATATGAGATTGTATAGGATTGCATTCCCTCCCAAAATAACAGAGTTGAAAACTGAACAATTCATGGAAACAGTTGATAGCTAACTTATACTAGTTAGAAAGGTCTAAATATCTATCAACATCTTTTAAAATTAAGGAATGCTCAATACAACAAGGTATCAGCCAATCACAGAATTTGGACTTGAAGTTTCCACAATACTAATTTCCTATAGTATCTTATAATAACTTGTTACATTTTGTCAACATTTTCTACATTGCCACTCATTCATTTATTCACTGAACAAATATTTATTGGATGCTTACTGTATGTTAAGCACTGTAAATGACACAGTATCCATGAGTTTTTTTTTCCAACATTCGGAGGGCTATGGTGTCTGTGATAGAACATCAAAGCCACTGGTATGTACTTTAAGCTAGTAATTGCATGTGCAGGGTGGGAATTAAGGAGACAGAAAATAAAGGAATACTAATGTACGCTTCTCATAGTGAATCTTCATTTTATGATTCAATGTAAATTTGGTGTCCCTTCTTATCGGACCTATTGTCTTACTTAAGCAGAGGGAGTAAGCAGGTTTGATGAAAAGGAACTAACCAATAAGAGCACTGAAAAATCCAAACGTTCTTTTAAAAAACATCTAGATATTGGCACTTTAAGGCTCTGACAACCTAATTAACAAGAAAGGTAATGTCAAAATATTTACTTTGGGTTCTATCCAGACTAAAACTTCATTGCCTTCAAGCCAGCCACACCCCTGGCCCATCCCATCAAAGGATAGCATACTGTGTTTTCCATCTGAAAGGCCCGGACACAGAGCTAGAATGTGACTAATTCAAGAAAAATTCACAACTGCTATTGAGGTAGTAGGGTAAAGAGGTCAAAAAGATAGTTGGCTGGCATTTACCTTTCCTCACCCTACACAGTTAGGACTTCTGCCTCACAGTGCCACAGTCCTCAGATTTGAAAACGTCCTCTTTTCCAACATGACCAACATCATCTATTCAAGGAGAGAGACAGACAGAGAGACAGAGACAATGACAGAGACAGAGACAGTGAAGGAGACAGAAACAGAGACAGACAGTGAAAGAGGCAGAGACAGAGGGACAGTGACAGAAACAGAGACAGACAGACAGATTGAATAGATTAAAAACCAGAATGCAGTAGAAAAAAAAAGAGAAAAACATTTTAGTAAAAATTTCCAACAATTTAAATTTGGGACAAACATTTTACAATAGACTTCTAATTCTCACATCTGAATGCATTGCTTATTTTAAAATTCTTAAATGTCCCAACTATCTTAAGAAAGATATATAAATATATTCATATGGAGTAGAACCCCTTATACCTAATGGAGATATTCGTACAACCTGAATTTATTTTTTATTTCTTCACGCAACTTCCTCAACTTTCCTGCTATGTTATTTCAAAGTGCACTGTCCATTATAAGTTATTTCTGTTATTCTGTGACCAACACTATCTTTGACCACAGAAAATAAAATGCATTTTAAAGAGCTCTTTAAAGAAACTCCAGCATTCAGGATGCCACAGCTTTAAAAGTTTTAACAGCGGAGCGCAAGGGCCGGGCTTTGATCCCTGGCATGCAGTGCCAGCCCCGCCTCTGGGCACACTGAGACAGCCATTGAAACCGGGCATGGTGGCGTGAGCTTATGAGCCCAGTGTTTGGGAGGCTGAAAACAGGAGAATCACTACGAGTCCAGTCTACATAGTGAGACTCAGTACGCCCTGTACATCCTATCCTAAAATTCATCTTTAAAAAGTTTTGATAAAATTAAAAAAAGATGCATTTTTTGGATTAATCTCAAGGTAGATGGCTGTACATCATTCTATGCTTGGGAATAATGAGACTCATTCACGTGTACATTGCAATCAGAAATATCTAAAAATGTATTTTTCCTTCCTATATACACAAAGGGTCTCACTAAAGTTACTAACATGTTAATTGTAGTAAGAATCACGACAATGAGAACATAAGAGGTCTTGACCTCAAACACTTTGAATTAATATTCCCTTATCTTGTTTAGACCAGAATTGATGAAATAGCTCATTTTAATTGAGTGATGTGGTTATTCAGCATTAATTCATTTCCTATGCTTTCTAACAGTCCAAGAAAAAGGGGGAAACACCCAGGTGCAAATGCAAATGCACTGTCAGAAATTAGAGAGTTTGAGATAATTTTTTTTTTCCTCAAGGACATGAAAGAAATACTGCGGCAAGAGTAGCACCACAAGGAAACTATCAACTTAAAATAAATAGCATTGACTGTTTCTACTGGTGAAGCAGAACCTAACAGCCTTCAGAAAAGAACATCAGGAGTAAGAGAAACAGGAAGAAGTGACCCACGTCCCACCTGAGGTACGCTCCACTCTCCCCCATATTCCTAATGGCAGTAAATGGACCAGGCCTATTTCTGAGAGACTTGGGGGGAAATTAACAGTAGACAAAAAAAAAAAACAATCAGGGGTAAGAAAGGACCTGGATGTCAGGCTGCAAACAGTTAAGCACAAGAGCCCTCAACTACTATGGAAAAGTTAAACAGAAATTTTTACAAGCTGGCACCCGCTCATATAATGAGATGCATTGTCAGTCCTCTCTAAGTGAAATATTTGTGTTGCCATGCAGCTAAACAAATGCCTTTTTTCACTTTCACTTAAGACAGATTCCCACTCCTGCTTCTCTAAACAGCAGAGGCAGGCCTGGCCGCAGAGCTTGTGTAGTCTGGGCAGCGTGCTTCCTGCCAGCCCACAAAAAGGGGTATTTATACTACCATTCCAGATTCACTGGGGATTATAGAAACTCCACGCATTAAGGCCAATGTGAAATTGCTGCAGCTTTAATATCTTCGCTTATCAATCAGTGCAACTTAGCACAGAATCAGGTAATACAGTAGCATTAAAATCACTAAACACTCAAGAGTGTGGCAACATTTTTTTCACATCATTTGCACATTACTATTCATAATGCTATGGCAATCTCCTCTATAAAATATGATGAATTCACAAGTATGATGATCAGATTTATGGTGTGTGCTCACTACACCACACATTACGCTTTTGTAGCTTGTTTGCCCTGAAGTAACAAAGATTTGCATAGAGTTTAAATGAGTGTGGTCTATACAAACTATAGTTAAAATATTATTACATTTATATGTTTTTTCCATATAAACCAGTAAAAAACATATTTCTTTCTTCTTTAGGGCAATATTTTATTACAATTAAATGAAAAGCTTATCTCTGCTATTGCTCTGAAAACAAAATCAAGCCAAAAGAGATACAGTTCAAGAATTAAACTTGAGAAGTCAGAGTGAGGGAATCTAAAAATCAAAATTTAAAAAGCCAATGTTTAAGTAAATATCTTCTTTTATCTCTAAAATAAGAGCATTGTGTCTCTAATTTTTTGTAATAGCCCAAGTACTTGACATCTAGAAAATAATGATGAAAATGCTATAGCTGGATTTGTCTTGCCTTTAAACTACTATTTGGGGTAATATACTATCTTAACCCTGTCTCAAGATCCCTTCTTACATGTACTATTCACACAACAGTAATAGTTGACTTCCACCTGCTCAACTCCATGTAGGGGCTGCAGTATGTTGTAAGGGGTTTTCAACAGAGTTTAAAGTCAGAGGATAGGCTGGAAGATAGCTTAGTGGTCTAAGCACCTGCCTGGCAAGCACAAGGACCTGAGCTTGACCCCTGGTACTGCATGTAATGCCAACCCTGGCAACCCTGGCACCCCTGGAGCTCTGTGCTGGCCCCCACAACCAGGTATGGTGGTGCATGCCTGTAATCCCAGTGCTGAGGAGGCTGAGACAGGAAGATGACTATGAATCCAGGCTGTGTAGTGAGACCCTGTGCCAAATACATATAAAATAATAAATAAATAAAATCAGAGAATATTCCAAAGAACTATTATCTTTGATTTAAAAAAAAAAAAGAAAAACAAATTCATACATAAGGTAGATGACTAAAAAGAAAAAAGAATCTTTAAAATTTTTCCAGGATTTCTCAGGATGAATCAAACTGAAAAGCAATTCCACTGTTCTGTTTTTAAACAGTAATTGGGAAATATATTGTATCTTGAATAATGTACAACTAATTGACACTTGTCACAATGGTAATTGTTCTTTTCCTACTCTGACCTTTTTAAGCTCTTGCTCCAGTGAAAAGGTAAATCATGCTTGAAATAAAACAAACAAGACAAAAGAATTAAAAAAAATTCTCGGGAGTGAATATAAATTGAGGGAAAGGTCAAAAAATGACTAAGATTGATATGCCATAATTATTAAGATTTTTTTTAAAGCAAAGCAATTTCTTTTCTTGTCTAATTGTGGATTGTATTTACTTGCCATGAGCACTTAAAAAAAAATTCTGTAAGCCCATCCAACTTTGAGACAACAGCAACAGACGACATTTTTCCAAAGGAAATTTTAAAAAACTGAAAGTGTATATTCCTTTCCGTTCTCATAAAATTTCAGCACTGAAGCTGACATTTAAAGATGCCTAGTTTCTGCGGCAAAGGGCTGTTAAGCACAACTCTCTGAGCACACCCACACACATCTGGGTGGAGCAGATCCTTAGCCTTGTCTAGAAGAGACAATGAGAGAAGCAGACAAAAGTAAGCAATGAAATGTTAGACTTCTCACAAATGAGTCTTTCATTAAGGAAAGATTCCTCTACAGTAGGACTTTTTGTATTAAATCAACGTGGAGTGATGAGATGTTAATTTTGCGTTGCATATTTTAATCTCTCTAGCATATGAGAAAACTTTGAGAGGTGGCTCATCTACTAGGTCAGTCACAGCTTAGCATCCAGCATTCTTCAGCTTATCTCATACCTATATCAGGGTTATTTATCAAAAGTGTCCATAAATGGAAGAGATAACACAGACTAAGGGCATTGTGTCTTTCAAGCTCAGTAGCACTTAGCAGATTCCAAGGTCTCTAAGGCCTAACAGATTTAACCAAGACTTTTCACACAATCAGGTAAAGAGAGCCAAGCTACTTGGCAGATGTCTTATTCAGATAACAAAGAGAATATTTTAGTGACAATGTGAGAAAAAATGGCAAAATTGATGCAGATCCATTGAACCATGTCTCTTTTTGCTCTGCAGAACTCAACTCCAAGTCTTTAAAGGACATTACCGGTATTCTTAAAGGAATGTACAGACAATAGCTCATACTTAGTTACAAGCACACAAAAATAAAATACTCAGAGGAAATCAGCACATCATTGTTAAGCCAGATAACGTATTTGAACTCCCTTAAGATTTAACACAAACACAATGATTATGTATTGATATTCCAACCTCCTAGAAGGAAAAAAATAAAACAGATTTTTCCTATATTGATGGGTAATTTATCCTTGATTTTATTCCTGACCTGACATTAGCAGCCAGTAAATCTAATTTCCTTGCATAAAATATAGAAATTGTACCAGCAAGAGAGAGCAATTAGTAATCTAAACTTCTTTTCATAGCCCTGAAGTATTGCACTGTCAGGATTCAGGATTAACTTCAGCATTTGTGAATGTCATTTCAGTTCCTATCTTTGATCCTTCAAAAGTCCCACTAACTCAAGCAAACGTGTTCCCAAAGAGCCGTAATAGTGACAAAGAGGGCCCCAGGGAGATAGCTCAGTAGAATAAGCACTTGCCTGGCAAGCACAGGGTCCTAAGTTCAATCCCTGGTACTGCAAAAAGAAAAAGTGACAAAGAGACCTAACAAGACAAAAATAAATAAATAATAAATTGGAGAATAGTTTTGACTTGAAATCAAGAAGAATATGATTGTTCTTTTTCTCTTCAGAAATCATATTTAAAGAAAGAAGAATAGTTTTCAGTTATCTTAGGTTACTTTTGAATCTTTAAGAAGCAGTGAGCAGAGGGACTGGGGAGATAGCTCAGTAGAATAAGCACTTCCCTGGCAAGCACAAGGGCCTGTGTTCAATGCCCGGTTCTGCCAAAAAAAAAAAAAAAAAGAAGCAGTAGCAGCTGTGAATAAAGAATATTTTAAAAATCACTGGTAAGCACTACAATTGAAAGAAGTGCCATAGAAATTAGAACCAGTTTCAACACTGCCCAACTTACTTTCCAACCATCTGCATCAAATATGCTTCATTAAAACAGAACCATATGGAAAATAAGCTAGCAATTAACACAGCTTCTGCACACATCTCTAATACAGTAGATTCCAAGCTTCTAGTGAAACTGACTAAACTACTTCCACATCGCTGCTCTGTAGGTCTTGGCAGCAGAGTGAAGACTTGCTTTCTCCTCCATCTCCTGCGTAGCGCGTCACTCGAGCACACTGTACAGTTGCTGTAACAAGCACATATTAAGAAGTGAAGTGTCTTGTCACTTTTCTGATAGAGGGGAGTCAATCATTAAAACAAATCCAAGTACACTGAAATAATCAGCTGATAACAACCAGTACTACTTGATACAAAAAATTAATCCATCTTTTTAATTTATATGTCACAACAATAGCCTTTACATTGGACAGTTCATACCTCCCAACAATGAAAATAAGCTATCGTAATTTGCATTTATTAAAAATGTCAACTCATTTTAGATCTTAGAAACTTTAATACAAAGATTTGTGCAGATGGACATAAAATTAGTTTCATTATTGTCACTATCAACAGATAATAAATAGAATACCGTGTCAGGGACTAATGAAACAAAGAATAAGATCTGGTTTTCATCCTTACTAACACTGAAAACTTAGCTGGAAAGATCAATTACATGTGAAACAATAAGAAAAAAAGTATTTCAATGAGTGATTTCTCACTCCCTTTGCCTCTGTCCAGGAGGGCTGCGTACCACCACACTGTGCCCTTACTGTATGGCACGCTTGGCTCCAGTAAGACGTAGGCTGCAAACCAGGCCAGCCTCTGTTCAGTAAAGCATGAACCCTAGCAAAAGGCTGTTGCCATCTAAGAAAAACACAGCAAGGAGGAAAAAATTTGCCAGCTCACTTTTATTAGAAACTCCAAAAGAATGTTCCTTTTCATTTGTATTTCCATAATAAATACTGTAGCCCAGTATACAGACTGCAGGCCAGTGTATATCTGTGGCTATTACTGTAGCCCAAGCTATCTCATTTTAATACTTTTCTATGAATTTCCTAGCCCATATTCCTGCTTCCATGTTTGCTTTTGTATAGTCTGTTCTTTTCATAGAAAAGTGATTCTTAAGGGCCGGGGAGACTGCTCAGTGGAATAAGCACTTCCCTGGCAAATGCCAAGGGCCTGAGTTCAATCCTCAGTTCTGCCAAAAAAAAAAAAAAAAAAAAAGAAAAGAAAAGAAAAGTGATTCTTTCTAAAATATAAATCACATCTTATTTCTCTCTTAAATATTGAGCAGTGACTTCCTACATGACTTAGAAAAATACTCAAACTTCTCATCATGATCTGGAGGATGCTGCTTGCCTGGCCACCAGCTATTGCTCCAACACCAAGTATTTCCAGTCTTTCTTGTACTCACTCACTTGACTCTCCTTACACTGCTGACACCAACTTTTCTCTGCAGTCGCATATCTCTCACTTGAAGGTACTTCCGCACGTTTCCCACTTTCCTAAAAGCTCTTCCCTTGATAATTTGTATGAGTTCCTCCTTCTCATACTTCTTTCTGAAGAAATGTGTCCATACCAAAGAAGCCATCTCTGACAGCCTTACACCACAGAGCAACCCCATGACTCACAATAAATATTTGCTGTATAAGTGCGTGAATGAATGCAAAGGACTAGAAAAGAAGATACTTGGTAGAATTTTTTTCAGTTTTGTTTCACTTTCATATCCCAGCATCTAAGACACTGCTTTACTTGTGATGCAAATAAATTTAACCATGGTAGTGACAAAGGAAAAGTCAACACATTTTTTAAATTTCAAATCTGGGTGACAAAAGTGCTAGTATCACCATGAAAAATACAAAAACCCTAAAGAAAGATTAATTTATGGCAAAAGACGGTAAACTTGATAAATTTGAAGTGACAATGGTGTAAACTGATGGAAATACAGAATTATTTTTATTTTATTTTTCTTTTGGCAGAACTGGGGATTGAACTCAGGCCCTTGCGCTTGCCAGGGAAGCGCTTATTTCACTGAGCCATCTCCCTGGCCCAGAAATACAGAATTAAACAGGCAGAACTAAAGCTCAAAACAGAGTTGGAAAGTAAACATGAGATCCATTTCTGTGTGGTTAAAAAACATCCAAGCCAATCAAACCTCCAAGAGAAAATAAAGGATGAAAACATTCAAGAAAGGACCAAAGTTGGAAAGGCATGCATTTGGTTTATGGGGAAAAAATGGGTTCATCAAAAAAAGGTTAATGAGAGGGATTCATTTACCAAAGCTTTGTTAAATATCTTCTACATGTTAGGTACTACGCTGAGATATTTTTAGCCAACAATATTAAATACTACAGAAAGCAAGAAGAGCAAAAGTTGAGAAGAAGACACTGAATATGGAATTAGTCAGTTGCTAGTAATCTCAAACGCAGTAGATTGGAGTTAGCCAGAACCAAATAGAAGCTAGATTCAGACAGGTTCAGGAGTAAATATATACAGATAGAAAATAAAAACTATTGAGTTTGACTATAAAAGAAAGCAGAGAAAAGTATTTCAAGGATTAGAAAATTTGTAAAAAAAAAAAATCTGTTATAAAAAGTAACCTAAATTATTTGTGCACATAGGTCATAATAATATTTGTATTTGAAGTGTTTATATTCCCAGACACTATTTTCCCTGACTACAAGCTTACAATGTTAGCAGGACATGGAATTTTAAGATAAGAAATTGAGACTAAAATGCTTAAGTCATTTGCTCAAAATCCCAAAGATAAAGTCAAAAATAGAAATGAGAACCTGAGCCTCTCAGGTTATGAGAAAGAGAAGAGCTTCTCCCATAGAGAGAATGGGAATAGAAGAACACACATAGAGAGGTCACCTCATGAAAAGAGATGGAATATTGTTTCCTCTGAAACAAAAGTGAAATCAAAATGGTAAAGAATATGAACCAGTGTAAGGAAAACAAAACAGAAAGATTAGGCCAAAACTCCTAAGAATAAGATAAACAAATTTCTGTTTCAGAGAGATGTATGGTAATGAAGCGGCATACAGTTACACACTTGAACTACTAACTTAGTGCCAAGAATTGAAGAGATATTCTGTGTCCCACAAGACATACTGCATTGTCGACAAATTGTCTGAGATTTGCCGATGATGGACTGGGGACATGGCTTGCCTGGCAAGCACCAGGAGCCAAGTTCAATTATTGTACTGCATGCTATGCAGCAAGACCCTATATTAAGTAAATAAATAAAATTTTAAAAGGGTTGGGGAGATAACTTAGTGGTCTAAGCACCTGCCTGCCAAACAGAAAGACCTGGCTTCAATCCCCAGTACCACATGCTGTGCCAGCCCTAGAAACCCAGGTACATCATGCTGGCTAAAATTGTGTATAATGTCACACGCCTGTAATCCCAGCACTAAGGAGGCTGAGACTGGATGATTGCTATGAGTCTGAGTTGCACAGCAAGCTCTATACCAAATAAATTAACAAAACACATTTTGTTTTTGTTCTCCACCATCTCTTCATTAAGAAAACAAAAATTTAAAAAGAAAAACAAGAGAGACTGTCTGATGAGAAAAAAATGCTAAGAGAGAGAAGGATGCTGAATGAAATATTAGCAGGGATCAGAGAGAAAAATCATATAGGACATATTGACTACGTTGTGCTTCCAAAGGAACAGACTGTATAAAGCAAAATAACAGGCAGCTGTGAAAAAGCAAATAAAAGAGTTGCAGCCCTGGGTTCTAGTGAAAGCTATTGTGGGAGTTAGAAACCCAGATTTAGAGACAAAGCTTTCTTTTCCTCTCCTCGTGACTTGGTCTAATTCATAATAAATTTGTTTTCAGTCACTTTTTTAAAAACTCAGTCACCCTCTCAGCAGTTTTTTTCTTCATCCTCTTTGCATTGCACTGGAGAGCTTTGGTCCCTTATCAAAAACTTCTCTAAGAAATAATCTGATAGCCCTACTTTACATCAGAGCATACAGGATGTAATAAGGAACATGGACTTTGGCATTAGTACATCTTGATTCCAATTCATTCTCTCATTCACTCGTTCATTCACAAATATTTACTGAGCATCTACCATGTTCCAGGCACAGTTTTTGTGCTTAAGGACGTAGGTTCTTAATAAGCTCCCTCTATTTGCTGAATCTACTCTACGGTGAGGGAGAAAGATACCTATAATAAACAGAAACTCTGCTCATTCTTAATCAACTGACCCTGGGAATATCACTATACTTCTGCATGCTTCAATTTCCTTGACTATAAAAGGGAACCAATATGAAGTACCTCAGGCTATAAATGATACATAAATAAAACATCTCAATAAATAGCATATAGAGTTAGCTCTCTGAGGTTTGACCTCACAGGCAATTTTCCAGTTCTGAAAACACAACACACCCTCTCACCACAGGACCTTTGTACATGTGCTTTCCTTTGCTTAAAATTATTTACATGTCTCTATATACTTCAGCACTTTTATTTATTTTCTTTTCTTTCAGAACCAGCTCAATCCAATGATTCTAACCTCTTCAGGAGAAACTTACCTGTGTCAAATTTCATTACATTTGTTCAGAATGGCCACAAATGGTACCACTGATTTAGTCATTCAATCACTGACTGATTTATACGAGACTCTATTATCTTTTACCTAAATTACTACAAAGCCTCCTGCTATAGTCTGAATGTTTGTTCCCTCAAAATCTGTTGAAACCTTAGTCTCTGAGAGGCAAGGCTTTTGGACAGTGATATCATGATTCAGCCCTCAGAAATTGGGTTAGTGCCCTTACAAGAGGTTCAGGGAGCACCCCCTTCGGTGCTTATACTATGTGAGGAAGCAGGCCCTCATCAGACCAAAGATGAGCCAATTTCTTGCTTTTGGACTTTCTATCTCTAAAGCTGTGAGAAATTAATGCTTTTCATTTATAAGCTATTCACTCTATAGCATGTTGTCTTAGCAGACCCAAGAGCCTAAGACATCTAACCAGTCTCTTCACTGCAGTCTACATGGAACACAACAGGTGGTGAAATGCTTTTAAAATAGAAGTCAGATCATGTCGTCTTTCTGCTGAGAAACAATCTTCTTCAGATTTCCTCAGGATAGAAGCCAAAGTTCCTACAATAGCTGAATCATGCATGTCCTCAGCATTGTAGCTGCACCGGCTCGTTCCTACTATTCCTCATACTCATAAAATTCTCTTTTCTATATTAGAACATTCACTGGTTCTTCCTTGGGTTGTCTTCCTTTAGACATGTGCATGATTCCCTCCTTCACCTGCTTCTGGTCTTATTTTGTGAGGTCTTACAGTACTTTATTCAATAAAACAAAATTGCCACCTAGTACATCAGCACTCTTTACGTTTTTATTCTGTTTCACAGCAGTCATCATGATGACTATAACGTACTTTTTTTCTATATTTTACATCTCCCACAACCATGGCCACTAAAATATAAGCCTAATGAGAGCAGGGATTTTGTCTTATCCACCACCATATCCACCCAGGCACCTAGTGGCCTCCACATCTAAGATGATGCTTCTTTTATAAGAAGTCAGAAAAATTTCCAAACTATAAACAATTTATATAGCTGGAAAAAAAATCTTTAACCTTTCAGTCATTTCATACTGCATAGGTAAAACTTCCATGTTCTTTGGAAATTTATGTTCAAGCTAAGTCAAGAAAACAGAGAAAAGAAAATGCAAGTTTTTAAAGTTGAAATATTCATAAGCTAGATGAAAAAAGAAAACATGAAGAGCAGAAGAGAGCATAATATAAAAGAAAATATAATGTACTTTTTAACAACCATGAAGCATTAAAGTTAGCCTCCTAGTGTTTTAACTTTTTCATTATGCCCCAGATTTTATGTGAAACACTCACCATGAATAACCTTCTCAGCTTCTTATTTCTATCAGGTTATAACAGACATTATTTTCATGATGGTATTTTTATTATTAAAAAAACACTAATGGTCCCACATCTGGTTGGACATTATCAAATATTTCCCAAAGTCTGGTAATCACTAAGTTTTCCATGGCAAGTAAGATGTGTGATCAGGCAAAAAAGAGCAAAAGTCAAGTCATCTCATGTTTGGAAACTAGGATGTGAGGCTGCTTGGGGATTTATATTTTCTTTGTACCCAACCAGTATTCTCTTCAGAGTGTTGGGCCGCCTGTCTCATTTCCCACCCCTCCACTCCTACAATCTCAAAAATATATTTAATTTCACTGGTGTAGATGAATAGTAACATTTAATTAGCACCACTTCTCTTATGACAAGTAACTGGGCTCTGCCCAGTAACAAAGAACAATGAAAAAGCATCAGCACCATCTTAATAGCTTTCTAAGAGAATTCAGAACACCAATTCTATTTTATTATAAAGAGAATAAAAAAACAATAGATAAGACATTATAGATGATACGCATTTTCATAAAAAATGATAGACATTCAACAATGGTTGTCATGTTGTACACTGTCGTCAATGTAGTTGCTCAGATTACCAGAGTTAATTCTTAAAGGAAAGACACATTCCAAGTTAACCGTAGCCAAAGTTGATTTATAAAATTGTCTCTCAAAGACAAAGGATTTAGAAACTTTCTATGATACTGAAACAATATGTAAATTCGCTATTTACATACTATTACCCTTCAGAATTGGTTGGTTGGTGGTGGTGGTAGTGGTTGTTGACGGTGGTATTTTGGTGCAGGGGTATGAAATCAGGGCCCTGCAAAGTAGACCTAACCCCTCAGCCTAAAAGAATTTTACATTTAAAATAAATGAATAAAAAGTTAGTTTTCAGAAAGATGTGGTGGCATACGCCTGTAATCCCAGCACTCAGGAGGCTGAGGCAGGAGGGTCACTGTAAATTTGCAGCCATCTTGAGGAGGATCACTGTAAATTTGTTATTTTTAAAGTAGTTGCTCAAATATAGGCATATAAGATTGATCAAGCAACTTAGCATTAACTGTTCCTTCCAATAAGCTAATAAAAATTACTAATAAAATTATCATAGCTATCTTTTATATACACATTTATATACACACATATATATATATATATTTTTTTAGTTCCTTTCCTTCTTTCTTTTCTCCCTCCCCCATCCTAGTTATTCTTTCTTTTTGAGGTTTCTTTCTCTTTTACAATATCTCTTGTAACTTTTGAATTTTATTTACTCTTTCAATTTCTTATACTTTGTAGACAATACTATATTTACACGTGTAGATCTGATTTATTTACCTTATGAGTATGGTCTCTAGTTTCATCCATTTACCTATAAAAGCCTCAAGTTTATCTTTATTTATAGCTGAGTAATGCTCCATTGCATAAACTCATCACATCTTTTCTTTATCCATCCCTCAGTTGATGGGCATTAGCGTTGTTTCCAAGATTCAGCTAGAAACATAGGTGTGCCTATCTGTCTGCAGTATGGTACTTTTAGTTCTTCTGGGAAAATACTCAGAAGAGCAATAGCTGGGTTGAATGGGATCTCTAATACTAGTTCGCTGAGGAATCACCACTCTAATCTCCACAATGGTTGTACCAATCTATACTCCCACCAACAGCGAAAAAGAGGACTTTTTCCCCACAGTATCTTATTGGTTGACTTCTTGATGACGGCCATTCTTTCTGGGGTGACATGGAATAATCCCAGAATTGTTTTCATTTGCATTTCTCAAATGATCAATAATGTTGAACATTTTCTCAGAATACTCATTTACCATGTATGTATTCATCCCACATACCTATTTTTTAACTGAGTCTTTGAATTTGGGGAGGCCTGATTTTTTTTTATTCTTTATATGTTCTAGATAGAAGTCCTTTATTTGAGGGATAGTTGGCTAAAAAATTTTCCCAATTCATGGGTTTTTCTTTTACTCTGCTGATGATTTCTTTGGATGTGCAGTATCTTTTCAATAAGATAAGGTCCCAGTTGTTGGTTCTTTGAAGTATTTCCCATGCAGCTTGTAAAACCATTCATTTAACAGGCATACTTTTAGGCCTTGCTGTCTACTAGCAATTTTCTATTATAAGTATTAGAAGGCTACATGATTACTGTTCTAGGATTTAAAAAATGACAAAGGACTGAGGATGCAGTTTGGTGGTAGAGTACTTGCCTAGCATGCTCAAGGTCCTAGGTTCCAATCCTAGAAAAACACACACACACACACACACACACACACACACACACACACACACCAGACCTATAAAACATCATTTTCCACCTATAGAAACTTTGAACTAGTTTTAACTGCCAAATCTATACTAATCAAAATGTTTAGACTACTGGCACTAATTTTAGTTAAGATGACTAAGAAAGGTGATGTTCTATCCTTTTTCACCCATATTATATTAATAGCAACTAACAGAGCTTTTTTCATTAATACAACACATTCATTCATCATTTTTCCATTCTCTTCATTCTTGTGAAGTGAATATATTAATGGAAAATAAAATATAACATTTACATCAGATAAAATTGTGAATATATTCTGTCCCTCTACCACAACTTCCTCCTACTCATCCTCAGATCTCAATCTTGCAGCATCTAGCTTCTGACCTCAGAAACAAATCTGCATTCTCCTCTGCAGTACTTGATTCCAGTGTACTCAATCAATAGTGACTGCCGTTGTTCACTCCCTTCTTATTAATATTCTCACCTTTGATTCTCAAGACAATAACAACTTTCTGTTTATTTCTGTACAATTACTTCCTTATTATTCTTTTACTATTTCTTTCACTCTCCTTGCTTACTAATCTCTCAAAATTTCCAATTTCAGTCTTGGGGACTCTATGTATCTCTCTCCCCCCTTCTCTGTCTGTCAAGAGATAGTATCTTATTGAATGGCTTTAACTATTATTCTTTTGTAGATAAACTCCCAAATCTCTATCAATAGCCAATCACACTTTCACTTTGTGCAGTTCTGTGATCAAGAACACAGGAAATCAGACCTACTGCTAAGTTCTAGCTCTGCCCCCTACTATCTCTACAGCTTCAACCAAGTGCTACTATTTGGATTTTTTTTTAATATATTTAGTACAGGGTCTCACTATGTAGATTGGACTCATAGTGATCCTGTAGGCTCCCAAGTGCTGAGATTACAGGTGTGTGCCACCATGCCCAGCTTCAATTGCCTTTTCAGCAAGCCCCAGGGGTGGGGCAACATGGTTTATGGTGCAGTGGATTGAACCCCAGCTGCTGCACTCTGCCTAAGCAGGCACTTTAATCCACTGAGCTATCTGGCCGGGTTGCTACTATCTGGATCTTAACTGTCCCCAACGGCCCATGAATTGAAAGCTTAGTGTCCAGCTTGGCACTGCTAAGAGGAAATTTTAAGAAATGGGGCCTGGTGGGCAGTCTTCATTGGGAAAGTTCTCTCAGAGGAGACTGTGGGCCCCCAGGCACTTTCCCTCCCTGTTTTTCTTCCACATCCTGGCCATTAGGCCAGTGTCTTTGTGCTCAAAAATGTGTTCTGCTCCATGGTGTTCTGATTTATCAACAAAAGCAGCAGGGCCAATCAACCATAGATTGAAGCCCCTCAAAGTATGACCCAAAATAAATCTTTTCCTTTTCTAAGTTTGTCACTTACATTTTTTTCTCCATTATGGAATGCTAAGACAATACAAACTTAACCCCCTGAAAGCTCAGTTTTCTTACTTCTAAAATGGGGTTACTATTAATATCTGCTTCGATAGGTTGTTTGAAGGATTAAATGAGAAAGTGCATTCTGACCAGTAATTTTATGCTTGTTTCTTAAGAAGTCATGGGTATATGTTACTTTGCTGTTATGTTAACTGTTTGAAATCTCTACATATTGGTCCAACTAACACTTTAAATGTTATAAATGAAATTACCCACCTTGTTCTGTACCCAAACTATGATAATGTCATGGAGTCAAAATCTTCCCTGCGAACCAAGCTTAAAATCTGATCAAGATTATGGGTTAACTCTAGAATGAAAGGGCCTTAAAGATTTGCTACTAAATTATTTTAAAATACAAAAGATGATTAATCTTGTACTACCTGGTATTATAGTCATTATATATTGACCTTAATCTCCACAGACACCTCCAGTGGACTGTAAATTCGGTAGAAGCAGAAACATTTTATATATCTCATAGTACATAAAAAGAACTTCTTGCAAGTAGTGGTAAAATATATTTATGTAAATTAAGATTAAAACATTTATAAGTACCTGAATTCATACAGTAGGTTTAAATACCAACTAATTTAGTTTCTCTATTATCATCATAACTTGCATCACCATATTAACAAAGAGATTCAGCAAATATTTGTTGAAATTAAGGACCTACAAGCGCTAGACCACAAAAATAATAACAAAAACTAACCTTGAGTGCAGGCCTACTATGTACCAGGCACAGTGCTAAGCAACTAATTTGTTAAAATATATATTCCTATACCAGTAAATTATATAACTAAGGAAAATTATATAAGCTGTGTTCAGCTTATCAGTAAAATTGAGAAAACATATATAACAATAGCCATCTCAAAGAGCTCTTTCTAGGTTCACATGAGACAATAAACATAAAGGGGTGAGTACAGTGCCTGGCGTCTCAGATACACTCAGTAAGTGTTTCTTGTAACTGTTATTAAAATATATATAACTAAGGCTTGCCATATAGCTCATCAGATAAAACACCTGCGTAGGCAGGCACAGCCACTGGGAATCAATCCCTGGCATGCCAAGCTGGCCCCACCACTGGGTGCTCTGAGATGCAAGGGTTTAACACCTTGCAGCGGTTTTTAAAAGCTTCCAAAGTGAATGAATTTGATTTATGAAATAAACATACTGACATAAGGTACTGCTGTGCTAGCAAAGAGACATGAGTCAAGTCTATGTATTTTAGAAATATATAATTTTTGTATGAATACATATGTTCTATATAAGGTTAAACTATAATTTACCTGTTTAGAACAAAATTTAGCATACGTATAAGTTGCTTTGAGTCAAGTAAAGAATGTATAGAAACAAATTTAATGAAGTTTAGTTAACTAGAAATTCTAAGATTTTTAAGAGTTGAAATGATCGAAAACAGAGCCTGATATTTTCAAAGAAAAATTTCAAAATTAGCGCATATTTACCTCTTTTCATTTATTTTGCTGGATACACTGATTGAAGCATCCTGAGATGGAAGCATATAAAAATGTTTGCAGTTTCTTTCCTAGAAAGAGAATGGAACTAGGTATCTGCAAAATTGCACATATGGGCAGCTTATTTTTAGCCTGGTCAGTAACTTCTTATGAATCCCTCACTTTGAATAATATTAGAAACACAGCAAACCCTAGTTAATAGTACCCATGTAAGTGATGTATCAAATTCTGGAAAGAATCTAATCTGCTGAGACCAGGATCTTGTCCAGCTCCATCTCTTCTCCTTAGAGTTAATCAGAAAAAGGGGTAGGGATAGGGGTAGCAGAGAGTGGAAAGGAAAAGAAGAGCCTAACAGGTAGTAGATTTTCCACTAATTAGCAAATGTTGAGCAACTCAAATACTCTATGGGTGTAGCAAGGGATATACTTGGTCCCTCTCTACTTGTCATTACTATCTTCCATCTCCTAACCTTACAAAGCCACAGGAATAATCTTAGAATAACCTTGCTTAAACCAGAACAGTAAAGGGGGGTATAGACTCAAATAGGAAGAAGAAGGTTGTTATACTTCCCCATTTCCAAGCAAAAGAATTACATTTTTTCCATGTCTAACAGAAAGTAAAGCTTAGAGAATATTAATCTAAGAGTAGCCCACAGGAGATTGATGGGCAGAATAATGTTAAATATCTAGCAATTGAGTGGTAAATATGGACAATACTTATATTATTTATCAGAACAATTATACTACCACTCCAATTTCTCTTGTTTAAGTGCAAATTTAGAGGGACTGTAATATGGAGATATAAAAACAGATAAACAGAGAACCTTGATTATAGTCACTCCAAACACCTACTTCTTTTAAGTTTAATTATATTTCTATATTCTATTTTAAGTAGGATATCATGCATTCATTTTTCTTGTTAATTGTAACAAGAAATGTTAATTGTAACAAGAAATGGCCGTGTGTAACTGCGTTTTTCAACCTCTCAGTAAAACAAAAGAAACTGTATTACAACTGACACACAAAAAAAATTGACTCGACTACTGAAATGTGTATAATAATAGCTTGTTTTACAATAAAGATTAGAGATACAGCAAATTCTTTTTGTAATCCTTCTAAAGAATATCATACCACATAGACCTTCCATGTGATGTTAATGATTAGGAAGCCGCACATAGCCAACAGCTCCAAAAACAGTTTCAATCGTTTATCTCTCAAAGGGTGAATACTTCATTCTTGGAAGAGTTTAGATTGTGAGATTCCTCATCTCTAAATTTAATTCACAAACTGGCTGCTTATCATGTCATTCCTCATATTCAAGAAAAAAAAAATGGATTTCCATGATTGAAATCTACAGTAGGACAGCAGTATATAGTTGTCTTTTCACATCAAGATTGCCCCAATAATTTCTACGCCATGTAATTTCAGTTAAAGCTGCTAACCACAGACTATAATTAAGTCGAATATCAAGACCTTGCTATACCTCTCTATACACATAATTTGGCACACAACTGGCTTTCTGAAGTGCCTGGATTCTTTTCATTCACAGGGCTGAACTATCCACTGCACATTTCAAGTTCCATCCATAGACACCAACTGCTGAAGGAAATAGGAAACATTATGCTAGCGTGACTATAGTATTGATGAATAAAAAAACATAACCCCAAGGCTAAGCTGCCAAATAAGTAGTGAATTAATTTCTGTAAAGTACTCCAATATTACAAAGGTGTGTTGAAAGGTGTCTGCTCATGTTTCAAATTAAACGCACTGCTGGTCAGCATTAGCACCTCAGCTTTGAACACCAGCCATTTGCCTATAACACTTCAGGGGCTAGGAAAAACGGATTTGCCGTTCACACTGGAATAATTAGAACATGTCAGGAAGAATTAATTTCCTCATTTTTCAAAAGGATACACAGAAATTACCATGTTATTATATGACAGGGTCCCTTGGAGAATTATATTAAATTTAATTTCTAGCGCAGCCCACACAACAAATTAAAGTCATAAATAAGATGGAAAGAAGCGGGACGCAGAGCATATGTTTATGGCAATGAGTGAAGCCAAGGGACCAGAAACAACTATCTTCATTTCATTTTATTTAAATCAGCCAGACACTGTGTATCTGAATGACAGCACTTGTTAATGGCGCTGAGATTATAGGCTCCTTAATTTTAGAAAACAGAAGCAGTCAGTCAGTGTCTAAAATAGTACATTTCCTACAATGCAAAAATTAGTATAAATTTACTTCCTTTTCAAGTCCATTTCTTTTTGCCCTGCACCAAGTTTAACAAAGATAAACTTATTTTTAATAATACTGTTTCTCTGTTTGTCTTCTCTTTGGGCAATTTTCTTGGGTCAGAAAGAAAATGAAAGAAGTAAAACAGAAGGGCCATCAGAGCAAGTACAATTTGCAAACATACTGCCTGTCCAGAATGTAAGCATCCTACTCCATCAGTAAATACATCTGCCCGTTCGGAACTGAGGCAAACTGCTCCAAAAGAAGGTCGGTTTTCCATATTAAATGTTTTTTTTTTTTGTTTTATTTCATATTGCTTAGCAACTTAGAGCAATGCTGCAAAAAAATACTGTTCAACCACTCTACAAGCAACTTATGCTTGAACTCTTGATGAAGCCTAAATCTAGGTGTGGAACAAAAGGCAGGCTACAGCCTCCTTTTCGTGAAGCCAGGATTCACATTCACAAAATTTCCTGCTGCCCTCTTTGCCTGATCAAAAACCTCTGCACCCACTGTGAAATAAGCTCAACCCCTGCATAAAAGTACTAATAAAACTTTAATGCGTGTATTGCAAAATACTGATGGCATTGATTCCTTCCTTTCGCGTTGTATATATGTATATGTCACTATTTAAGCTTTGAGTAAAATGACCAGACTGGAAGCAAGATTACCTGACACTTAAGTTTTTCCCACCCACTCTTAAAGATATAATGTTAGATATAAGATGCCAGTTTCTGCATAAACAGACATGTTTGATTTAGGTCAGCTCCCTCTGCAACCACTAGGCTGGCCACACACCAACAACCCAAATACTTGAACTAGCAAGCACCAAAGCAGCTCATATTGTGGTATCTGAGTCCATTCTGAATTTCTTAAGAACGCATAACTATGTTGTGTTTTAACATGAGATATGTGCAATATATGTCAAATCCAAACAAGAAATTAAACATGATATTTAGAGAACTATTTAAAATTACGAAAGTAAAAGCACAAAAAGACTGCCCAGAAGAGAAACAAGCTTAGCTAACTTTTTTCTCCTTTTAGCATAGATTTGAGTCCAGTGTGTTCACCCTCAGATCCTAAATCATAAATGCTGAGATTACTCACTGCTGTAGAAACACGCTGGTATTTTATTATGCTTAATAACTGAAGACATCCTTAAGGTGAAAAAGGAGTTTGTACACTTTAAGAAATGACTGTCATGAAACTGAGCACTCCCTCGGGGGCAACAAACTTTAAATAATTTGTGAATCAATTAACTGGCGACTCTCCATAACACAGATTTCACACTCCCAGGTCACTGCGTTATCAGCCTGATACGAATCATAACATTTTGGAAAAAAAGTTCATAATTGAAATCATTAATTAATTTAACAGGACTTTTAGTTATGCATTGCATTAAACAGCTGTAAAGGAGCAGAGATTAATTAGTTGTTTCTCTGATAATTTTCACTGCTGGTATTGCTTGGTGCAAAACTTTTTGGCTTATAAAGCATATCATGTTCTCTATAATCTGGTAGTAACCTATCCATGCAATTTCAAGTGGAAAAGAACTGTATAATTTTACTGATATGAACGTTGGTGTCTCTGAGGTGTTTCTCGGGAAGAGAACAAAATTATAAAAAACATGTATTGCAAAACCTGACCACATCGTTATATAAAAATGAAGCCTCCATGTAGAATAAAGCCTTTCAGAATACATATCATAAATAGCCCAAAAGTTACAGTCAACTCACACTTTCTGAAATTATCAGGATGACAGGCACTCAAAGACTTTGCATATTCCTCTCTTTAGCTTAAAAATAGAAATAAAAACTTTAATCATGAGAACTTTAGAATCCAGTGCCTGTACTTCTTGTAATTAGGAAATTTTAACTATTGTGCAAGTTGTCTAGAAAATTAATTGGCTAGCAACAAACAAGAAAGTCCAAAAAGACCTCAGAGAGGACTATTTTAAGGAAATGTGACTTGTAGGTTTTCTGACACGTGGTTCCAAACATCTTTCCAACTATGTCACATTCTGCAACATTTCATTCATTTAAAAAATTTAATATTTCACTGCTCTAAAGGTACTTAAAAGTGCAGTACATGGAGGTTTCATAAACCAGATAATTCCCTAGAAAAATAAACATCTTACTGAAGTGAAGGAGTTCAAAATTAACATTTTTCAGGTTTATATCAGGAAATAGGCAACTGTACCTCCAAAATCTCATTTTATATATTTAAATACATCTCTTTCTCTGCATTCCCTCTGCCCCACCTATGGTAATCACACAGAGCTTATTAAACTTTCCAAAACATACCAGCGACTCTTACTGTCTATGCACTTCTACAAATATTATATCCTCATCTTAGCATATTTTATTTCCATGCCCCCTTCAGGTAAATACCAACTATGCTCCTATGTGAAGAGATCAAATGTTAATCTATTGATTGAAGTCTTTCCTCAATATTGGTAAATTTCAAAGTTCTTTCTTTCTTCACCCATATCTTGATTTAAATATAAATATAATTTCTCCCTTTACATGTCTCTGCATTAGAGTATTAAGCTACTTAAACTGGCTTTACTGTGTTATTGACATTTAAAACTCAAATATGTCTAACTGGAACATAGTATATGCTCAGTAAATGTCTATTAGCTGAAAGACAAAAAGAATGAAATAATGAGTGTGTCCACATTTATTCCCTCATTCATTTCAATAATATAATTTATCACCTATTAGAAAGTAATCAGTGTTAGTTGCTTGACAAAAATCTTAAAAAAACATTTCAGCTAAAAAAGGTAAGTTGAGGGCTGGCCAAATAGCTTAGAGGACTAAAGCGCCTGCAAGCAGGTGCAAGGGCTGGGGATTCAATCCCCCGGCCTACTGTGCCTGCCCCACCCCCAAGAGCACACTGAGAAAGCAATTGAGAATGAGTGTGGTGGCACAGGCCTGTAATCCCAGTTCTTGGGAGGCTGTAAACAGATGGATCACTACAAGTCCAATCTAGTAGTAAGACCCTGAACACCTTGTAGACCCTTCCCTAAAATAAAATTTAAAAAAAGACAAGTTGGCATAGTAGTTCATATTTGTGGTCCTACCTACTCAGGAAGCTGAGGCAGGAGAATCAGTTGAGCCCAGGAAATTAGAGGTTATCCTGGACAACACAAGATCTAGTTAAGGGAACAAGAAAGGAAGAGAGACAGAGGGAGGGAAGTTTATAAGTTTAAAAGACAAGTTTTTTAAAAATTGTTTACAACTTGGTAGTTATTGACTAATTAATATTGAAGATGGCTCAGTGGTCTAAGAACCTGCCTGGCAAGATCAAGGACCCAGGTTTGATCCCCAGTACCATATACAGAGCTGACCCAGGATCTGGCCTAAAACCCAATGTGGTGGCACACGCCTATGATCCTAGCATGGGGGGGACTGAAGCAGGAGAATCACTATGAGTCTGAGCTGCATAGCAAGTCCCTGTACCAAATAAATAAATAATTTTTAAAAATTTAAAGGGGACAGTATGAAGTAGAAAATATAAAAATATGTTATTTTAGAATTTTTAAAAATCAGAGTCCCTTAGCCAGTAAGGGACAATTTCCCCAGAATCAAATTATATCAATACACTAAAAACAGTTTGAGTTTATGCTAAAACTCCCTTTCCTACTTGGGCAAAAAATACATCTCTGTCTTTTCTAAGTTGGCATCTTATAAAGTAATAGTAATTACAAGACTATTTACCTCTTTAAATGCAGTGTTTCCAAAAATTCACTATGGAAGTAAGGCACGAGGAAAAGGCTCATGCCCTACCGTTCACTTTTCTGATGATTTGATCTTCTCACCTCAGCCCACAATAATGAAAAGCTGGCACTTTCTTACAATGTTTCCCTTTACGTTATAATCAGAATGTGCGGCAATTGTCCTCTTTTAATAGGATTGTTTCTGCCAACAAATAATTTCTTTATCTAAACTTAATCATTATTTCATGGAGCTCTTGTAATAAGTAAATGAGATAACACATGTAGGCATTCAGTCAGTCTTCATTCCCTTGACTCCCCACTCTCTGAAAATACACAAAACCCAGAAAATACAGTTTCAAGAGGGTTGTTGTTGTTAAGTTAGACTGATACTGTGCACACACCTGGCTTCCACTCTGCAGGAATTTGGTGAAACTAATAAGAGATTTAAAATATTAGAAGTGGTGTTTGGGTCTTTGTCAGAGGAAGTTGAATGAGCCAACAGTGAAATGAAGGGCAGTGAAAAACTGGGGGGGATTTCCCTAGACTAAGAGCAGGACATGTGCTCACTTTGAGCCAATTCTTTGTGACCAACAAGGCTGAACATGGTTACGCTGTAATTTGAAACCCAAAGTCACACAAGGAAACAAAGCTATCTACATTGTAATCAGACTATTACTGTTCTATTTTCTCCCTCACAAAAATTATGTAAGCTACCTTATTAACTTTCTGGAATCTAAAGTGCGATATAGACATGATATTCTGGGGGGTGATTAGAATTACATGGTACTGAGGCAAGGAACAATCCTGAATCAAGAGTAGACTTCAAGCTGGGTGTGGTGACACACTCCTGTAATCCCAGCACTCAGGAGGCTGAGAACCAAGAATACAAGGCTGACTTGTGTTACACAGTGAGCTCAAGGCCAGCCTGCACTGCAAAACAAGATCCCATCTCAAACCCCTCCCCCCCAAAAAAAGAGTAAAATGTACATATTAAAATATATAGGCTTAGATTCTATCTAAAGATTTATATTAAAATATATAAACAAGGTAACATTAGACCTCATTACTTTAAATTCAATAAATCAAGGAAACTGACATATAATCAGCCAACTCTTTAAGCCAAGTAATAATGATTACCGTTCTTTATTTCCCTTGTTATCTAAATACATATTTGCTTTATTTCTTGTATTGCAGTTCTCCTTACCAACACACCTTAACTTGCCCCATGATTTGTGTATCTGTCCCACACAGTTGCAGACATGAGTCCGTGGCTGCTTTTACAATCTTATTCATAAACTAAGTCTGTCTACCCACCAAACTACTGGAAAGCTCATCAGCACGATTCAGTCATTGCCTATGATTGATGACATTCTTGCTGCACTGTCCCCATACTGAACGCACTTCTTCTTCCCTTCCTCTCGCCCTCAAGGACATTTTTATAATAGCACCTGGTGTGGTGGCTCGCCCTGGAATTCCAGTGCTTGGGAGGCTGAGGCAGGAAGCTTGCTGTGAGCTCAAGGTCAGCCTCAACTGCATAGTGAAACCCTTTCTCAAAGAGACCAAAAAAAAAAAAAAGCACCCTTAATTCAAGTTCATCCTATTCTAGTTTGTCTAAGCTCCCTCAAGGAAGTTGCTTTTAGATTTTCAGCCCTGAGTTTCCTCAGGCTTAATGCAGCACACCTGTTTGCTCTCAAATGTTCCTCTATAGTAAACGTAGGAATTACATATTGAGGAAGACCACCTCCTTGTAAAAAAAAAAAAAAAAAAAAATGTGCTTATGAAGGCTTATGTATAGTTAGGGTGCCAGAACTGACTGGATTAATGCTAATTTCAGTGGAAATTTTTTTGGTTTTCTCTCTAGTGGTCATATAATAACCACAGACAAATTTACTCAAGGGAAGGTACAAAGTTGAAGGTGATATTTCAAGATTTTCCAGGAATAAAATAGTATTTCTAAGATTGTGGAGGATATGGGACAAAGAAAAACATGTAAGAAAACAGAAGGGATGTTATTTTCCCAGATAATCTTCATAAAGAGCAAAAGTAAGATCTTGCTTAAAAGATACAAGAAGCATGTTTCTAAAAAGAGAGTAAAGATCACAATGGAAGATTGGCCAGATAGTTCAGCAGATTAAAGCAACTGCTTAGGCAGACGCAGGGGCTGGCCAGGGTTCGATTCCCAGTGTGCCACTCTAGCCCCACCGCCAGGGCACCCTGAGATGCTATTTAGACTGGGCGTGGTGGTGCATGCTCTAATCCCAGCTCTTGGGAGGCTAAATACACATGGATCACTGAGTCTAATCTACGTAATAAAACCCCATAGACCCTGTACTAAAAGTAAAAAAAAAAAAAAAAAGACTACAATGGAGATTGAAAGATTGCATGTATGAGTGCAAAACTGAAAAAGTACAGAAGACATGACAACTGGAGGGGAGAGGGAGAGAGAGGAGAAAAAGGAGAGATATGAAGAGGGAGGGAGACACAGAAGCTGCCTGTCATTAAACCTAGGAATGGGGCAAGGAGCGGGAAGAGGAAAATAAGTCGTGAAAGCCAACTGCGCCCATTTTTTTCTCTATGAATTATATCCTCTTTCAAAAAGGATTGGAAAAATGCTGTGACTCAGTTCTTTTCACAACTGCAGTGCGCATTTGAATTAACTAGCTGTATGCATCCAAAGCCCTACACCATGGTTAAGAACTTTCATGGTTGCATTTCTGCACGGTCCAGATATTCCCAAGTAACTCCTCCAACATAGTACACGCATACATGAGTTTTTCTTCAAAGCCAGGAAAGACAGTCATTTTTCCCTGTCTTCTCCTTTTTTAAAAAGTCACAGTATTATTGAAAACGAAAGAAAAATTCCACTTTTCATTCCTGTTTCAGTTCCTATGACTTTCTTTACTTTTATTTTCCAGTTCCTATGCTTCTCTAAAATATCCTAGTCTACAGAATAAGACGTAACTCCGTGGATACCTATTTCTCATTTCTATAAAAAGTAACTATTTAACTATGGAAGACTGAAATAGAGGAGTCACTTTCTCTCTCCATAGCTCCAGAGAGTGTCTTTTTTTTCATTCCTTCTTTCATCTTTATTTTTATTGAGAAAACTATCTTATCAAGAAGTTTCAGTTTATATTATCAAGCAATCATCACTACAATTTGTTTTTTTGTGATATATATATTTTACAAAAACACAATATTTTCAAATATAAATTTTTAAAATCATTAGCATTGAGGGAAAGAGCATGACCATTGATTGATTAAAGCAGCTCGGAATTTGTATTCTTGTTGTAAGATTTTTTGGTGAAGCCCTTAGAAAAATTGATATGTCACTTTGATACTCTGTTGTAAAAAGTGGATACAATTTGGACACAATAGTTTCTGCTAATTACCTTATAGTGTAATCAGAGGACTAAATGAAAACAAAATTGCCTTTTCTTCATACCTTCTAAGTAGATAGATAGATATAAATTAACGCAAAACTTGACAATAAAACAATACATATGATTAATAGGTTATATGCTTCCAATTAATAGGTTCTTTGCCTTCCTAAAGATTTATCAAGGCAGGCAATAAAATTAATGTCCTGTGGAGGAGATTTAGTTCTTGGAATACAGTGGTAGACCAAAGTACAAGAAGTGTGACACTTTTTCTTAAAATGGAATACTGTAATGCAATATTTTCCAAACTATGGATTAAATGAGAGATAATTCAATTTTTTCTATTAATCAGAATTTTATTTAAAAAGAAAAAATAAGAAAGGGGAAGTGAAACAAGAGGGAAAAAAGAAGAAATGTATTGCACATATTAACAAATGCTTTCTACAGCAATGCATGCACACCAATGTGTATAGCAACACAACCCATAATAGTTAAATCCTGGGATCAGCCTACGTACCCTCCAACAGATGACTGGATATAGACATATAATAGACTACTCAGTTATAAAAAATGACAAAGGTAAAGGATGCAGCTAGAGGCAAAATGAGTCAGACCCACATGTGTAAATATCATATTGCCTCCCTCGTGTAAGAGCCTGAAAGAATAAATAAAATAAATAAAACCTTTTTCTTATAAAAAAAAAAGGAAGGGGGAAAAAATCATTCAAGTTTATATACAGCAAGGTTGAAATGATTGTACTAAAAAATTCGATGAATATTTTGAAACAAGCAGTTAATGTTTAGAATTTTTACTTTGACTGTGCGTACTGATATCTGTGATCTAAGCATCTGCACCAAGGACAGCGATGTGCATTACCAAAACCATGGATCGATATCTCTCATCTCGTTCTTGTAAATGTACACAACTTTTAATGTCGTATCAATTATTATTATCCTCTCTTTAAAATCATTTTTAAAGTAAAAAAAAACAAGAAAAAAATAAGGTTTATTAAAAGCAAGCATTAATATTCACGTAGTCGTCAATCTTGCATAGCTCTATTTGTTCATTTGAGCAACAGATTTGATGATACAAAAAGGTAATAGACCAACTATTGCTATTTTGCCATTCTTGCTTTGAAAATCTGTAACATATCTATCACTGTATGGTACCCTGTTTCTGCCTTTGTTTCTGCTACATGTTTTTGCTTTTGTTTTCACTCTTCAAAACAAAATTAAATTTAAAAAATGATGAATTAGGCATTATTTTTAGAAATATGGATGCAACTGGAAAATATAATGTTGAGTGAAATAAACCAGACATGCAAGTTTAAGTGCCGTATCATACCTCTCATTTGAGCAAGGCAAAGTACAACTAAGAGAATGACAAAGAATGGATAGAAGGAGATAAAAGGAATGATCTCTTGCAATAGAGAAGAGAGCCAAGGGAAGAAGCCGAAAGGGTAAGGAGGAGGAGAAGGGGGAATAAATAGAATAAAGATATGCCCCCTGTCCAGGAACCTAAAAATTTCATTTAATGCAAACCTTATAAGCTATAATAGGAGTTGAGATTAATAGTATCATCAAGAATGAAAAATATGCAATGGGAGACGGAGGAAGAGGGAGGGCCAAGAAAGGAAGGGGAAGTGCGTTAAAACAAGCTGCGACACATAACCACTCCCCAAGATGGCTGTAAACTGCATGAATTGCAAAAATGTACTGATAAAACTTTTTAAAGAATATTGATGAAAAAATAGTATTCAGTGACATTAAATACTAAGTCAGCATATAAATTATTTTTTTATTTGAATTGTCAGGAAAGTATGCAAGTCTCCTGATTTAACAGAAACTAGAGCATATGAATCTATGAGCTCTCATGAAAATGAAACCACCAAAAATCTTGTTTATTCAAAGCTTTCTTTAATTCATGGAATTCGGCAATAGAGGCTGCCCAGAACCCTCTGGAAGATCTTATTTGGAAGACCAAAGGGAGAAGTAGTACTTGCTAGAGTTATACTAAGGGAACAAAGACTAAATGGCTTCCTAGTAACTTTTCTAGCTCTAGAATTATGAAACAAGCAATGGCTTAAAATGAAGAAAAGTTAATATGACTACAAAAATTTAAGATGTCATTTTTTGATGTCTAATAAATCCAGGCACTTACAAGTAAAAGGCCAAGGAAATGGCTCTTCTAAAAATCTGAAGGATCTGTAGAATAAAAGGACAGCAAAGTGGTGTGGTGGTGCACAGCTGTAATAGCAGCACTCAAGAGGCTGAGGCAGGAGGACAGCCACGAGTTAAAGCCTAGCTTGGGCTACACAGTAAGTTCAACGCCAGCCTGAACTACATAGCAAGACCCTATCCCAAGCCTCCACCCCAAAAAACAAAACATGGACAGCAATGTGTCAACTAGTAATTTAATTTTGTTTGAATATAGTTGTCTGTTCCTGCTTTTGAAGATATATCTGGTGGGAGATTAAAATAGCATACAAGAGGGAGATCTAGTAAGTGGGGCAGCGTGGCCAAACCCTGTGGGGTGTGCCTGAGCAAGGAGGCCCACAAACAGGGAGGCGTCTTCAGACCAAATCTTTTCCAAGAGGCTGAGGAATTCCTCTGGATTTTTGCCATAGAAAATCATCTACCTGAGTCAGCTCTTACACAAGGACTCCCTCAGTGTGGCAGACTTGACCTCCCTTCGGGCCCCACTAGATATCCCTACCCACACCCTCCAACCAAGGATGATGAGATGGAAACAGACAAACAGGAAAAGAAAGAAGTCCCCAAGTGTGGCTTTCTTCCTGGGGATGAGAAACTCCTGGCTCTCTTGCTGTAGTTAAGCCAGAAGTATGGACTCTCAAAGAGAAGTGCATTCTGGTGATTGCATGGATCAGCACCTGATCCCCAAGATTGAGGATGGAAATGATTTTTGGGGGTAGCAATCCAGGAGAAAGTTCTGGAAACAGTGAATGCAGTCAAGACCAAAGTAGAAGCCTCCCAGACAAGCATTTCCCTGTACTTCTCAGAACTTGGGGTGGGGGGAGACGCTGTGGCCAAGGCCTCTACGGAGACTCATGTGATGGATTACCGGAACCTGGTACATGAGAGAGATGAGGCAGCCTGTGGACATCGCAGGGCCATGGCACTGGGCCTGAGGGCCTTCTGTGAGAGCTTTATCATATCATCAGCAGCAACCTGGAAAAAACTGTCAACCCAGGGTGAGGAGAAGCCATCTATGTATTGAGCCCAAGACTAGAAGAAAAAATAAACAACCTGTTTCTTGTAAAAGAAAAAAAAAAGAAAGCATATTAAAAAAACGGTGCATATAAGTGGGTTTACCCACTTCAGTCTTATTTTAACCAAAACAGCATGGTGGTCAGCTGCCAGGCAAAGAGAACAGAGGCAGGAAGAGTCAGTCAAGCCACATTAAACAAGCCAGTCACTCCGCAGAAATCTATACAGCGCCCGTTCCCTGGCAGCACAGCTGGCAAGCACACAGCAGTTAATTTGAGGGGCTTTCTATAGGGCGCTTAAGAGTTTGATTTCACTGTTGGCTCCTTGCCACTGCAACCTATATACTGGGTGGCTCGTGCGGAGCCCAGCTATGTGCTCAGAAGATCAAGAGTCTGTTTTTACTTGATAGGCATGAAGCCAGCTGAGTTTTCAGTTTGCCAAATGTTTCTTCCACTTTTCTTTTTCAAATGCTCCAGGTTAAAAAAAAAATACAGGTTTGAATTGACAGACACTTTCCCCTATAGTGTGAGCAATGTATTTCCTTAGGAAATGAAATTATTTATGTTTTATCCATAGCTCATTAAACTATGTTCCCTAAACTGTTAACTTAAATCTTAGTCTTTTAAATGCCACTCCTCCCGTTTCCCCCACTATTCCCTTAACCTTTTTTTAACATATTATCTCCTTTTGGAGATTAGATATTATATTGCAATTTTAAAAGATTAAAAGTGAAAGGAATATTTTAAATTCCCAAAGTTCAAATGGTGTTTTATATGTGATCAGGTAAAGTGAGCTTAAGGCCAGCCTGAACTGCATAGTGAGACCTTGTCTCAAAAAGAAAAAAAAAAAAAAAAAAAAGAAATCCTCTTCAGGCCGGTGAGATAGCTGAGCAGTATAAAGCGCCTGTGTAGGCAAAGCACAGGTTTGGCAGTTTGATCCCTAGCACCACAGGCTGCACACAGCCCCGCCCCCAGGGTGGGCTGAGCCAGCCACACACACACACAATAAAAAAAAAAGGAGAAAAGAAAAGGAAAAATTTTTAAAAAAAGAAGATCTCTTCACTTCCCAAATCACATCTCAAAGTATATTCCATTCTCACTGCTATACAATGTTAGAGTGGAAGTAAGAAAAATAAAAACCTGATAAAAAATTATTAGAAGAATATTATTAAAATTAGAATTCAAATGAAATTAAATATTTAACTGTAGCTATCTATTTTACTACCATAAAAATATTACTCAGACATATTAAAGGATAAATGGATTTCAGCAGATTGCCTAAGGAAGCAAATCACCATCCATAATATGGTTTCTGTGAGATATTTATTCCAAACAATAAACTTTACTAAGTTATAAACTGTCTACAAATACATTCCTGGGCAAAACGGAAAAATGGTTTTGTGATAGGAAGAAATACTTTTTAAAACTTCAGTTAACTATTAACTTTTAAGGAGATCATACACTTAACAAAGAGGACAATTTTTGACATGTAGAAAGCATTCAGTGTGAGGGCCGGCCAAATAGCTCAGCAGATTAAAGTGCCTGCAAGCAGGCGCAGGGCCAGGGTTTCAACCCCAGGGCCAATCGTGCCAGCCCCACCCCCACCCCCTTGGCACACTGAGATGGCAATTGAGGCTGGGTATGATGGTGCACACCTGCAATCCCAGCTCTCAGGAGGCTGTAAACAGGTGGATCACTACAAGTCTGATCTAGTAGTGAGACCCTGAACACACTGTAGACCCTTCCCTAAAATACAAAACAAAAAGAATTCAATTGAAACTTATAAATTACTTTATCATTTACCAGATACGAAGTCTGAAATTTTCAAATACAATACTTAGAAGTATACAGGAGAAAATGATCATTAATAGCTATAGCACACTGTTGATAATGCTGGAAAGAGTAAAAAACACGCCAACATGATATATTGTACAGAATAGCAAAATATACTTGTCATTTTCTTCTAAATATAAGTAAGTCAGGGCCAGCCAGATAGCTCAGCAGACTAAAGTGCATGCTTAGGCAAGCGCTTGGGACCGAGGTTCGATGCCCATGTCGTGCTGGCCCTGCCCCCCACACGTGCTGAGATGGGTATGGTGGCACACACCTGTAATCCCAGCTCTTGGGAAGCTGAAAACATAATCATCAAGAGTCTGAGCTGTGCAGCGAGACTCTTTAGACCTTGTACTAAATACATTTAAAAAAATAAAATAAATATTAAGTAACTCCGATACTGCTTTAAAACACAGATCAAAATTTCTAAATCAAGAGTACTAAAGAAGGTAATACAGTCAATCCATTCTCAAAATTCCAGACAAATGGCTAATATACATTTAACCATCTGTACAATACAATGCCTCGAAGGCTATAAGAATCTATAGGAATCTATAAGAATCTATAGGTCAGAGGCCCAAGTACCTGTCTGACAATCTCAAGGACTGGAGATTGATTTCCAGTACCGCATGCCATGCCAGCTCCAGAACTCTGGGTGTACCATGCCGGGCAACTGAACCAGGCATGATGGTCCATGCTTGTAATCCCAGCACTGGAGAGGCTGAAATGGGAGGAATACTACAAGGTTGAACTGCATAGCAATACCCTACATCAAATAAATAAACAAATAAATAGATGAAATCTATAAAAGTCACCAGAGCAGCTCTTTACACTCCATCATCAGAAATTTTCATAAGTCACTAAATTTACATAATGCCTAAATAATCATGTGACAAAAGTAAATTTTAAATAATTAAGAAAAAGCAGAATGCTATAGGAAAGCCAACAAATGTTCACAGGCAAAGCTGGGATCCAAAGCAAATGGATGGGCATAAATTACAAAGGTCTTTGTAGAAAAGAACAGACTTAATGAAATTTAGAATTCCACTTGTTTAAGAAACCAGTGCAAGGGGTAGATTTGAGGTCTTCTCCTTAGGTAGCATAAACCAGAACTGAATGTGTAATAATAGTTCTACCATTTCAAATCTAAAGAATTGAAACTTACAAAGTCAGGCTGGTGCCTGTCAGTGACTGTACCATGACATTCTCGTTCATTTGAAGAGCCAAAACTCCTATAGCAGCGGAAGACTCTGAACTCTGATGTCTACCTTCCCAAGACTGTGCCAGCTAGCAGACCCCCTGCTCCTCGCTCCTTTCATTGTTCCAGATCTGCCATCAGTAATCCCTTTCTTAATCACCATGCTGCTCTTCAGCCACAGAAATTATGCATTTGTTAAAAGAGCCCCACTAACTGTCTCTGTCAGTGCAGCTAGACACAGAATCCCCACTCATTCAATTTCACTCACTGCAATAGTTCATCAGTCTGGATATTTTTCATCTTGATCAATTGTGAAGTTTCCATCAAAGAAGTGACATGTCCTTGTTTGTACCTGAGCAAAGGAGTCAATGTGAGTGTGTGATGGGTACAGTCGGATAAAGTTGATGTGTATCTCTACAGAAGCACATACTCAAATACCTAAAGGTATATGAGCTGCGTGTAAGTTTACATTCTCACCTTGTTGTCACACAAATTGAAAACTAGAGTTAACATATGGCATTTTGTGAAATAAATGATTGACTTTGTGTAGAAGAACCCAATAGGACAACAGGACAGGCCTCTCATACATTAGTCAGAGTAGAAGAAGGTCACCATGCTTTCTCTGCACCTACAACAGCAAGTAGGAAAATAGTTCTATTTGGGAAAAATTATCTTAGGTTTTGTAGGGAAAGGGAAATTAAAGAAGCTTCAGGTTTGAGAAAAAAAGTGTATAGGGCCAGGGGTATAGTTCAGTAGGGAAGGAAGGAAAAGACAAGATGAAAAGAACAGCCTTCAAATATCTATACCTATTACGATTATACAGAAATGAGAGAATGAGAAGATATTCTTAATGAAGAAAATTAAGTTCAGATGGAGTGCTCTTTTTAAAAGATGACCCTGAAGAATTCAAGGGTTTGAAGTTTTTATCAATGGTTCTAATAAAAATAATGTATAGTGTTTTGAATAAAATAGGCTAAATTTCATTTCAGCACAATGTGCTGCTAGAGCTTGTGTTGATGAGATTTTCTGGGATTTTCCTTTTCCTTCAGGAAGAAAAATTTTAGACAGTCATACGACATAGGGTAAGAAATAGACATATAAAAACTGTTAGCTTGGTGTGAAGGATCCCTAAAGAACGAGGGAAAGCCCAGGAGATGTACCCCTCAAATAAAAATGGGGAATATGGCTATATTTCAGCCCGAACCAATATTTCTTTTTCTGGAGTCATTCCCTCGGGCTCACTGCTGACAACCGCCGGACAGCATCAGAGTGGGGTGAGTTCATGAGTAAGATGAACAGGGATGCGGTACAGCAGGTAAATAAATGTGTTTCTGCTGTGATAATTATTCTTACCGTGTGTCACTGCTCTTGTGGCATAAACAGGACAGGTGATGACATCCTATAAAATGCAATTTTTATTCCCATATTCCTGACATTGAGATATATAACTCAGTCAGCTCTCATGAATCTTTTCTGCTCTGAAGCTACGAGAGATGGTTCTGTTATTATGGGTTGGGGGTCTTTTTGCCTTTTAAAAAGTGCCGTCATCAACTGTGCAAGGCTGTTAAAAGATTTGGAGGAGCTGCCAGATAGCTCAGCGGATTAAAGCACCTGCTTAGGCAGGTGAGGAGGTTTTGATCCTCACTGTTCTGTGCCTGCCCCACCCACAGAGTGCAATGAGATGGGGATTGAGACTGGTCCTGGTGGCGCGCGCCTGGGAGGCTGAAAACAGGAAGATCACTAGGAGCGATCCTCTGTGTAGTGAGACCCTGTGGACCCTGTACTAAGCACATAACAAATAAAATAAAATAAAAGATTGGGTGGAAATAAGATGGCTATTGTTCCAGGTTTCTTGGTCCCATATGAGGATTATTTATACTATTATGTGAGATAGCAAATACAGGTATTTTCTTGAAATTTTTATGTTAACATCTGTAGCATGTAAACATGGATAGCACTTTTATCCTCAAATCAATGTGCTCTTGCAAACCTCATGGCCTTTCATTTCTAACATAAGCACAAAACCAGGAATTACAAGCCTTTGTACCAACAAATAATTTTTCCAACTATAATTCATTAGTACCTTATTCCAAAAGCATATGAATACTTACAAGATGGTTAATCCTCATTAAAAACTAAGATTACATGACATAATTACATGTAAATAAGAAAAGTGAATTAAACTCTTACCCTTTCCTATGTCGGGCACTAGTTCGGAATCATATATACAATTAGAGTTATATTGCTAAGCTAAAAATATTGGTAAAGATCTAAAAATGACAAACAGTGCCTTTTAAATTAATGTCTTATTAGTTGAGTGAAGTACACTGACAAAGAATAATTTATGCTTATTCAAACTGCACTCGACATCTTCAGGTGTTTCCAAATGAGCTCACAGAAGAGTGATTAAATGCATCTGATAACAAGCCACACATTGCTGAAATTACTTACCGCCTCATTTTATGATTAATTAAACATGTAGATTAAAGTTGCAAAAGAATTTAGATTAATGAGCAAGTTAAGTCTTGCTGATATAAGTGAATTGGGAATTGGATGCTCTGTGGAACTTTATAAACATGCATTTTATAATGAATAAGACAAGGCTACATGCAGAATCGCGGCCACTGGGGCCCTTTGACGATGCAGTCTTTTTTAACATGGTTTGACAGCTTTCAAATAACATTCTTCTATAGGCTTTAAACTTTGTGCTTTGCTGTAAAACACAAGACTACATAACTCATGTACCAGGAGTACAATTATTTTCAAGCTCTCCAAGGTAATGACCCCCTGTAGCAGCAGCTGCTCAGAAAAAATTATAAGCTCAATTGTTATTTTAATCAGAGATGGTTTAGTAGTTAAAAGCAGTTATGCAACTTGTAAAATTATATGACACCTCATCAGTAGCTTCTCTTCAACATGATTTTTTTTTCCAAAAGTAACCATCCCAAAAAGTCACAGCTTTCCAGAGGACTTATTAGCAAAGCAGGGTATTCAGTCATTCATAAAATATTCAAAGCCATCTATTAGTGTGGTTTCTGTGCTAGGAAAGGTAATGTTTAAATTTATGACAACTCTTATCAGCTCCAAGTGTGTGTCAAAATATCTGCTAGGGTTTGCTGAGCATCCAATTTTTCTCTTTTAAGATCAGCTTTACCTAATCCAAGTAGCTTAGACTGTGTCAAAAGCCAAGTTGGACTTTATGATTTTCCAGGGCAAGAGAATTTCAAGTTGTTCACAGAGATGTAGTACATTCTCCTTTGAAAGGGACACAGAAGTGGAAAGAAATTGAGCCTTAAAATCCATTCCATTTTTATTACTAAAGTTGTAGTGCCACAATATAATGAAGATACTCCCTCCTACACATTCTTTGAATGGATCCAGTGCACTACTTAAAACATATTTCTAACCTTTAAGTTATTTTCAGAATTTATACATAACTTCTTGACAAAGAGTGAAAATTGTGTTAAATTACCTTCCTCTGAATTGATGTTTTTTAGACACTAAAGGCTTAGCAATAAAACTATGGAAATTTTTACATAGAGGTCAGAGAGTTGCTTTATGACACAAATGGCAAATGATCAACAACTCCACATGTGTATCAGGCAAACATAATTGTGTGAAGATTCATGTTCATGAAAATATCATACTGAACTGCAAGTCTCTGAATACTGAAATATCTTAAAAGTTTAAATCTGCCTTATAAATAGCCAAAACAAAATAGTTCCCATTTTATTTCTTTATTTCCTTTCAGTTTTATTATAAATGTCACTCAATAAGTAATGTAAACCACATTTTACCACTATAAAATTGTGTTAAATTTAGAAGTTGTTGTCCAACTTGAATATAGTAATAATGACTTCTAGGTGGGTATATGTATGTATTTAAGTACATCCAAGACCAAATAATATACCTTTTATACGAAAGTTTAAATTCTTCATTTTTATCCTTTGAAAGTTTAAAAGAGGAAATTTGGCAACAAAAATGGTGATTTCAGGCTAAAAAAGCTGGATTAGATGATGCCTTAAAATAATTCCACTGCAACCTTAAAATGTGCTTGATACATGCCAGAAGGACACAAATTACTTAGACAGTTTAACAAACCACCATATTTAAAGAAGCAAAAATTTCTACTTCAGCCACTGACATATTATTTCTAGTCCTCATAAATGATGAGGTGTGTGCTAAGGTTACTACTAATTTAATAGTTATATAATTTTGTGACATTTTAGTACAAGAAGATACACTTGCTTTCTCATGAAAGTATCTCTGTAAAATAACTTCTAAGTCCTATGCACTGGGACTTACAAGTATTATTATTATTATATTTTGATTTTCTTTTTTTTTTTTTGTCTTTTTGAGACAGGGTCTCGCTATGCAGTTCAGGCTGGCTTTAAGCTCACTTTGTAGCTCAGGCTGGTCTCGAACTCACAACAATCCTCCTGCCTCAGCCTCCCGAGTGCTGGGATTACAGGCATGCACCACCACGCCCGGCTTATATTTTGATTTTCTGATAAATGCTGAATATAGTTCATTTGCACAATACACATAAATTTACTGGCTTAAGAGTTACATATTGACCTGAAGTATGTATTTTGATACTTCACTTGAAATTTTGAATAAATGGGCAATTTAAAATACCCCATATTAGTCAAAAGATAACATGAAAATTCTTTACATATTCTTTCTTTGAGTTGAGATGGCAACTTATTATAATAACTTTTTTAATCCACAACTTATAGTCCTATGGATTATAGACAATAATTCTAAGTAGAGGTGAATACTTTCTATATCTAATCTATCAGATGACAAAATAATTCAAATACTCACCAAGACTAAAATGAGATGATTAAATTCATTTTCACATTTAATTTTGCAAAGCTTTGTCCACATAAACTATAAATGTGTTAATACAAATAGTACTGCAACATGCGGAATTACTGACATTGTTGTCTCCTCTGTTTCAGTTAATGTCCTACAGAGGAGTTGGTGAGATTGTTCAAAACACTAGCTTGAAACATGTTTACAGCCAAACTGGAGGCACATCTTGAACTAAAACTAAGATGAGTCTTTACTAAGAGCATTTTCATTAACACCCATCTAAGGTTCATAAATGTAAAGAGTCAGTTTTAGTAAAGAAAGCAGATGAAGCTGGGTGTTTGGCAATTCCATGCCCACCAGGTGAGATACCATGCAAAATACCAAAGATGGTTGCTCATCTGTCAGGACCAGAAGCCTTGTACATGATATCTAGGATTTATGCATGTCAACGAAAGTATTCAAGAACCAAGGATGATGCTTAGAAGTACAACTAATAGTAGCAGGGTTAATCATTATATTCTGCTGACTGGATAAATTCTTTAATTCTCTTAACCAACTTTAGAGTTAGTTAACTGAAGGAGTCCCAAGTCTTCTTGCCATGATAAAATAAAAGTAATGTAGCTGAATTTTGCAAGAACTACTTTTAGCCTGCAAGCAGGCACAGGGGCCAGGGATTCAATCCCCCGGCCTGCTGTGCCTGCCCCAACCCCTGGGGCATGTTGAGACAGGGCGTGGTAGCACGAGCCTATAATCTCAGCTCTTGGGAGGCTGTAAACAAGCGGATCACTAGAAGTCCGATCCAGTAGTGAGACACTGAACACACTATATACCCTTCCCTTAAAAAGTACAAAAAAAGAGTCATTTTTAATGTTCTTATATATCCAAAATAATTTTACAGATAACAATGCATTAACAATGGTCTTTAATAAACTTATAAGGGTTTAAAAGTATAATTATTTTTGTAAATCAGTGGTTTATAAATAATAGTGCCTCATACCATTTTTGCAATGCAGAGTTCAGATCAAAATGGATTTGATTCACAGGGTACACTGAGTGAAAATATGTTCAATACTTCAGAAAAAAACAGAATTTCTAAAGAGCTTTATTTTTTTATTTTTTTTATTTTTTCTGAACCTGAGATTAAACTCAGGCTCTTGCACTTACCAGAGAAGCGCTTATTCCACTGAGCCATCTCCCCAGGCCCCTATGTAGGATTTCTAATTCCCATCTTTTCTAGCTTTTATTCAGTGAGGAAGTCCTCTGTGAAATAATCATCTTCAAAAAATATTAAATTACACGGTAAAATGATATGATTTACATTTAGTTTGGCCAATAACTTCAGAAATTTTAACCACAAGTCAAACAGAATATATGAAAAAGTTAAGTATTCAAGTAACATAGGTCTTTGTATTACACCACAAAAACTACAGTGAAATCCTACTTTGTAATGTAAATATGAAATAAATGGGATCAGAAATTATTATATATATATATATATATATATATATATATACTACATGTATTACACGTAGGCACTGTATTAAGTAATAAGAGATCACACAGTCCTTCTTGGAGCACTTTCCATTCATTAAAAGTTAAAGAAGAGGATCAGGAATATAGCTCAGTGGCACAAGCACCTGCCTGACGAGCACAGGTCCTGAGTTTGATCCCAGCACCAAAAAAAAAAAAAAAAAGGAAAAAGAAAAAGCAATAAAGAAAAGTTAAAGAAGAAACTAATAGTTACTGGGCATATTATTTACCAGATACACAATAAATGCTCTTTATGAATCACATAATCTTCCCAACAGCCATCCATTTTACAGTCAACTAACTGAGATTCAGAGAAGCTAAGCAGTAGCTCCAGACTCCTGCCAAGGGCCAAAGACGACAGATAAGTCCTCGTGTACCTCATTCCAAGGTGTAATCATTCTTTCTGCTACACAGTGTTTACTGAAGACATATATTTGTGTTTGTACTACTCTGTCCAAAGATACCTGGAAATCCTTTCTGCTGCTTAATGCAGCCCACCTCATTTCTTCCAAGGTTCATCTAATTCAGACTCTTTTTTTTTCAACCAGGAATTGATCTCAGGACTTTGCACTTGCCAGGTGGGCACTTATGCCACTGAGCTGTCTCCCTAGCCCCAACATTTACCTACCTCAAAAGTAGAACAGTGCTTTGTTTTAAATCCTCTATTAAAGCAATATAATTTACATTGGTTCACCCCCTTACATGCTGTTACCAATATTATCATTTAAATTGTAGCATTGTTCTGAAAATATCAAGTTGTTTCATTCATAGAATATCTTCCCCATCTTCTATTTTATAACCCTCTATACTCCCTCACCTTCAAATGAATTTTATTTATTGATTATCTTTATCACTGTCATTTTCATTATATATAATCCAACTCAGCACTTACCCTGTATTCTGGTCCCCTAAATCTAACTTTCCTCTTTGCTTTTATTTGATCAAATGTTCTCAAACTCTCAAACCACCTCTCTCCTTCTCAACCAACAATTCAACTCATGAACATTTTTACAAGGTTTTAAACATTTGTGCTTATGCACTTATGCAACAGATGTTAAAGTACTTGCTATCTGCTGGAAACTACAGATAGACAAGACAGATCTTGTTTAACTGAAAACTTCAACCTGCCACAAGAGATACAAAAAGAAACCAAAGTCTGTAATACATATTTATAAATTTTATTTTTCAAACGTGTGAAGAAAACATGAAATAAATAGGAAGAAGAAAGAACAGGAAATCATTTGGCAGGCATTATAAGAGGCGTTACATAAGGTAAAGCTTGACTGATGAGCAAGTAGAGAAATAGCAATAGTAACCACTGTTTATTTAATATTTTCTAATATGCATTACTGCTAATATAATGTGTGTTTTATATATATCTTCCTTACATAAGTGAGGATTAATGCTTTAATCAGGAACCAGATTTGCCCTGGTTTATTCAGCAATCAAGAAACGGGGGGAAAAAAGTGAAAGTTGATTCAACAATCAAGAAACTTGGAAAAAAATGAAAACAACATTTTTCAGACACTGGACATCAGGCAGTCAAGAACAGTGATTCTTGAGGCAGAAAAGACAAATGTGTCAGCTTTACAGCTGCCTCCACTAACTGCATGGAGAGGAAATGGCTGGCCATAGGGCTCAGAAGCAGAACCCAATGAGCTCAGCCAGTTGAGAAGACGGAGTTAGGAGTCAAGCAAAGCCATGGAGTATGCACTGTCCACAGGGCAAAATAACTACCTGTGCATGTGAGAATAGTAGCCAAGGTCAGTAAATGATATGCTGAAAAAGACCAATAGAAATAATTTCCAGAACTCACATAAGACCAGAAATAGGTCACTTGCCATCCTGCAAAATGTAAAGCTTTAAGATACAAAAGGCATTAGTCAAAGTAATCAGAATGGCATTGCTTTACTGGTTATACCAGTTCCAGATGACAAAACTAAAAAGGAAGCACTGAAAGAATCAAAAATGACTCAAACTGAACAGGTACAGATTAAAATCATAATACCTGATACGGAAAAAGACAATGAGTGAAATTAATTGCAGGTTAGACACTGCAAAACAAGAAATCATTTTGAGGAGCCGAGGAGATGGTTCAGTGGAATAAACATTTTCCTGCCAAGTGCAAGGGCCTGAGTTCAATCTCCAGTTCCACATGAAAAAAAAATCATTTTGATTTCTACCTTAACTGCATACCATTAAAAATTTCAAGAATATATATTCTTGAATGTTGATATTTGTCACTCAAAAGGATAAACTTTATAATTTCTGGAATCCAATCAAAATTTGCTGGCCATTCAAAGATTAGGCAGAGCACAGCGGCAGGGGTTCGATCCCTGGCATGTTGTACTGGCCCCAACCTCCAGAGTGCACTCAGCCAGAGATTGAGACTGGGCATGGTGGCATGCACCTGTAATTCCAGTGCTTGGGAGGCTGAAAACAGGAGAATCACTAGAAGTCCAATCTACATAGTGAAACCTTGTAAACTATGTACCAAATACATAAAAAGAAAAGAATAGATAGCCTATAATGAAGGAAAAAAATCAACTGGCACTACTTCAGAAATTATACAACTATAATAACTATCTCAGTACTCTTCTCTTCTAGTTGCATTTCATTGTTCATACAGATAAGAGAAAAGCTGAGCACATTAAGCAGAGAAATGGAACACATAAAAATGATTCAAACTGAACAGGTACAAATTAAAACCGTAATACCTGACATGAAAAAAGACAATGAGTGAAATTAATTGCAGGTTAGACACTGCAAAACAAGAGATAAACTTGATAAATAAGAATCTATCAATAGAAATTATCCAAAATGAAACAAAATTGTGTGGGAAAAGATTTTTAAAAGCTGAAAAGAGTATCAGTGAGCTTTAGGACAACTTTAGGTTGTTTCCATGTGCAGGCATGAGCAAAAAAATTATTTCAAGAAATAATGACTGAAATTTTTCCATGACACATTACACATAAAGAAACCTACTTAAGAATTACAACAGACGGCATTTTTAAAACAATGCAAGTCAAAATATAGTAAATCTGTGTGTACTGAACAACAATAAAAAGTTCATCTAAAATCTACGATGTGGGGCCAGGGAGATGGCTCAGAATAAGTGCTTCCCTGGCAAGCACAAGGGCCTGAGTTCAATCCCCAGTTCCACAAAAAAATAAAATGAAATCTATGCTGTGAAATAAAAGTTGAAGGAAATCTCTTAAGCTCAACAACAACATGTCCTATAAGAAATGTTAAATTAATCTTTCAGGCAGAAGGTAACATTATTAAAGTCTGAATTTACAAAACTCAATTGGGTACACTGGAAATGATAAATGCTTGAATAAATGTAAAAGAATATTTTTCTGTTTTTTTTCTCTTTGTGTCTTCTGATTATTATTTTTAATTTCTTTAAAACATTATTGGGCCAGCAAGGTAGCTCAGCAAACTAAAGCACCTGCTTAGGCAAGCTCAGGCAAGCACAGGGATTGTGGTTCGATCCCGGCACCATCTGCTGCACCAGCCTTGACCAGGGGGGGTTGAGCCGGCCCAAAAGAAAAAGAAAAAAAAAAGGGGGTTATTTATTAAAGCAAAAGTAACCATTTATTTCAAGGTTTATAACATGTTAAATAATACATATGATAATATCACAAAAGGTAAGGTAGAAAAGTAGAAGTATACTTTTATAAGATTCTCATAACTTAAAATTGAATAAGTTACTGGAAGTAACATCCAGTGGCTACAAGTCTGAAAGTGATCGTTAAGATATAATCTAATAAAAAGGCCTAATTAATATCCAAAGGACTTAAAGTAGAATCAACAATTTTCAATGAATTTTTATAAAGGTAAGAGAAAAGGAAAAGAGAATAGTAAATAGGTGGTAAAAGATAAAACCAAGATGTAGTTAATCACATTAAATGAAAATGGTCTAACTGCCCAAAATGAAAGAGATCATCATACTAGATAAGAGTAATAAGAGCAATAAATTACATATCTAGACAAATTCATTTTTAAATAAAGACAATATGTTAAAGGTGAAATGATAGAATATATACAGACATATGTAGAGATCTACAGACGTATATATGAACCAAAAGTCATCAAGATCCCATGTGCATGTACTGATTCCCCAAAATATATGTAACTATTATGTATCACAAGCACACTAGTAAATTATATTAAAATATAGTGAGCAATACATAATAGCTTTATGAGTGAATAAATTCCTATTCAAAAAGGGTACATGATCGTCTAAGATTAGACAGAAGAGTCAATGTATAAAAAGAGATCCAGATAATAATAGGGAATCATATGAATTTTATTTTATTTTAAAACTTATGTGAAGCACCTAATATAGTTTAGAGCCGCAGAGGGTACTAAAATGCTGTAAGTTCTTTTTTTTAATTTTTAAACTACAGAGGCATATATAGAAGCTAAGATGTGAAAAATTAATAGACTATAACTGCACGTATTTAAACTTCAGATTGTTTTCAACCTAGAAGTATCTTAATTAGTAGACTATCTATGGGAGATAACATTTTTGCAGTTCATTCAAAAATCGTTTCAATATTATGAATTACATGATATGTACTACTCACTAGGAACAAGTGAGGCAGATGTTTAAGTCATAGAAAAATTTAAAAACAATATAAGGTGATGGGCCAAGGGCAAGCAGCTCAGCGGGCCACAAGGCCAAGGCACACGCACTTGCATGGATACTGGAAATGACCAGCCAGTCCAGGTCTCTAAGGATGAACAGTGACCAAAATTTTCAAGGAGAAATTACTAGATTTTCAGTCACAGTTTTGCTCTTCATTTTAAATGTATATATTTTAGCTCCTCTCACGAGCTGTAAATTCCTGAGAATTAATTCTGCCTTTTCTATTTTAAATTCTATTGCATGTCCAAGAAGTTCTGAATTCAGGACCGGCCAGATAGCTCAGCCGACTAAAGAGCCTGCTTCAGCAGAGCACAGCGGCCGGGTTGGATCCCCGTGGGCCGTGCTGACCCTGCCTCGAGCCGTGCTTGATGGTTATTGAGCCTGGACGTGGTGACGCCGGGCCTGCAATCCCAGCACTTGGGAGACTGAAAAGAGGAGAATCGCTACAAGTCCGATCTATGTAGTGAGACCCTGTAACCCTGTACACCCTGTCCTAAATTCATTAAAAATAAAAGAGTTCAGAATTCATATTATCAACTAAATAGAAACATGGATGAATTTTAATGTTTATCTGAATGAGAAAGTAATATAAGTCACAAAGACCCTTTATAAAGTCAACTCAGTTTTATTTCATTTCCTTAAGAAAGTCGACTTTCATTAAACTTTCACTTCATTCACGAGGATATGTTACTGCACTGTGCCTCTTCTTCTGAAAAGGACATGTAAAAGAGGACCTTTATTTTAAACATAATGCTTGCTGAAACTATGCCTTTTGTGGGCAAGGTTAAAGTGTGACAGTATCCAGGGGGGTCATAGCACAGTCATCACTTTATCTCAGAGAGTTTAAAAAGTAAAAGAGCTCTGTGTGCATCTGTTTTACTCTTCAGATACCACGCACTAATGCCAATGTGAAAGCCACCTGATAAAAAATGCTGTGGTCTCCAGTATTTTCACTTTTCTCACATTCGTGTTAGCCATATTTTATGTTGTACCTCTGAAATCAACAAGGCCTTGTCTGTGTAACTTACCTCCTAGCGTTAATATCTTTTTTGTTTATATTTTCATGCATTTATATTATGCACAAGTGCATGTTTATGTTATATGTGTGTTTATGTTATGTTTCCAAATCCTCAGGCAAAATTATCTTCAAAGATATTCTTGTTTCTCTAAAAATTCATCTTTTTCCCTGGGAAAAAGGTCTTCCATGGGAAGAAAAATAATTCTTGATTTTCTGTGAAGTTTTAACCAGTGAGATGATAAGGGATTTAAGCCTTGACAAGAGACATTTCATATGGTTCTTTCCATCTCTCCTTTTCAGAAATTCACACAATGAGCAGAGAGAAAGGAATGTGTCATTTTTCCTCCCTTCCCTCAGGTTTTCCAATCTTGCCTCCTACTTAACTGCTGTGACAACCCTCCCAAACTGTTTCTCTAGCTTCTACCCAAGTCCAGTCAACTCTATCAATCACTGACTGAATTAATTTCCCAAAGGCCAACCTCTTGCCACATCCCTGGACTTTGTTTTTGATGGCGCCCTATACTCTACCAAGTGCCTCTGCTTACCCTGACAAGCCACGAAGATACAAGCATACTAAATTTTCAAGCCTATACACAAGCTGAACTTATAGGCTGCATCCTGCACACACCTGCTAGCAATGGTTGCCCTGTATTCATGCTATTCCCCTCACTGCTGGGAGGCTCTTTTCTTTATCTTCATATCTGTCCATTTTCCCACCACTGGGACATAATACCAAATGCCCTCATCTTAAAAAGGAGGAGGTTTAAGGGCTGGTGAGGTGGCTCAGCTGACTAAGTGGCTGCTTTGGCAAGTGCAGAGACCAGGATTCGATCAGTCCCTCACGCAGCACCAGCCCTGTCCCCAGGGCACACTGCACCAGGAAATGAGTCTGGGCCTGGTGGCCCACACCTGTAATCCCAGCGCTGGGAAGGCTGAAAACAGAAGGGTCACTATGAGTCTGAGATGCATAGTGAGACCCTGTACCAAATATATAAAAGAAAGAAAAAAAGGAGGGGGTTTAATTTGGCTAATTGTTTTGGAGGATTTAGCCCTTGGTCAACTGACTCCCAGGCAAGAACATCAAGACAAAAGGTCCAGTGGAACAAAGTTGCTTGGTCTATGCAGGCCAAGGAGAAGAGCAGGGAAATGGAGACAAGAAGGAAAAGCAAGGGACCAGGAATGCACCCAGGGTCGCACCCTCCTGACCCACCTACAAGTGTGTATTACCAATCCCTTCAGCAGCTCCCAGGCCAGGCAGGTCCACAGAGCAAAGCTTAACCACCACAATCCCCTTTTCCACTGACAAAATTCTGCATAACTGTCAACATTATTTTAAAAATCTGCTTGCTAATATTCCTTAATAAATTTGTTGAACTTTTTATTCTATTAAAGTACTTACAATAGTCTGAAAAGGGAATTATATGCCTTTTCCTTTGCCTATGTTCTCTTCCACAATCAAAGCAACTTAACTAACATTTATTAAGGCCTACTTTGAGCCATGCATTTGACTGGCTAGGACACAAAAAGCAATAAAAAGTTTTTAAGGGCTGAGGAGATGGCTCAGTAGAATAAGTGCTTCCATGGCAAGCACAAGGGTCTGAGTTCAATCCCCATCTCCACAAAAAAAATAAAAAATAAAAAAAGTTTTTAAATTGTGTCTGCATATCTAAGATTCTTAAGGGCAGACACAAGGTATGCATGCATTTGTTTCCAATGCAACATCTATTGCTGCTTTCAAAATGCAGTACTCAGTACTCAGGACATTCATGGAACTGAATTAGTTTCTAATAAATACTGAACACTCTCCTGGGAAGAAAATATTTACTACCAAAAAATTTATTTGTCTTAACGTGGAAAACAATCAAAAATTTAAAAGGCTTTTAGAGAATACACAGGAAGTTAGATTGATCACGGATTATATCACCCTGAATAAGACATTACTCGGATAAGTTCACTCTACCAGGGCACTGACTTCCAAAGAAACCAAGCTACTCCAAATGACAAATTCCCAAAGGGTGCAAGTTTCAGGATATTTTGGTCTAGGTAGAGAGTTATTGCCTCACATCATAGAAATCTGTTTCTACATTCTTAGGAGTGTATATAGAATTAATAAAGTTGGCTTCATGATTTAAATACATATCTATTCAATGTATCTGGGAGATGGCTCTTTCCTGCTGACCTAGTCACATTTACAAAGCCTTACTGTGAGTACCTTCAAGACTACGTGCCATTGCTGAAAACCCAGACACAGTGGGATCTTTCTGCCCTAGAGATCTAACAAACTTTCTATTTATTCACCATACTTGCATTTCCTCCCTTCCTTAGAAGTACAATAGACACAGGCGGGTTCTTTTAAAAGATAGCACCAGGAACAAAAAACATTCAGTAACATTATGCAAAAAGAAAGAAGTTCTTTAAAATTGTGTGTATTAATAAAGCAGGAAAAAGAAGGAAGTCACTGCTGAAAGACCAAAGTCCCAGTGCCTGGTGTCTGCGATGCTCGGTGCGTGTCGGCTTGAACACAGCTTCTCGCTCAGTGGCCCTCCCCCACAGGGAAAACCTCGGCAGAGCCTGTAGCAGATGCGCCACCAATGACCAGAACTCAAATTAGGGGCACCGACACCTAAATCAAGGGGCAGCCTCTGAGAATACAGAAGGCAAACACACTCTCTTTTTGCAAGAGGAATCTAAACCTACAAATAGAACATACACTGTTTCTGTTTTCCAAGAGACCTGTTAGCATAAGATCGTTTGGATGAGAAGATAAATTGGGCCTTGTACATGGTGTTTAGTCTCAGACAAAGATGTGATCATTCTAAGCCTAAATATATGAGGTTCTCTGAGACAGGTGCAAAGAAAATTTTGACAGATAAATTTAAAATGAAGAATGTGCAATTAAACTTTGTTGGGGTTGAAACAACTGAATTCCGAAGTCAGACAGACTTCTGAATCTCAGTTCTGTCATCTTCTTCCTCCTTTCTGTCCTTATGTTGAGACATATGTGTTTTGGATAGTGCTAAAAACCAACTTCAGCCGGGCGTGGTGGCGCATGCCTGTAATCCCAGCACTCGGGAGGCTGAGGCAGGAGGATTGTTGTGAGTTCGAGACCAGCCTGAGCTACAAAGTGAGCTTAAAGCCAGCCTGAACTGCATAGCGAGACCCTG